>JAUTBT010007443.1:0-25699 GCA_032361225.1 Lepetodrilus schrolli
ATATACATTAAATGTACATTGTGGCAACTTTAGTTGCATAATGCCTCATAAATCGATTTGGTATGGGATATGTATGTATCCATATTCATTGGAAAATTACCATAACAATTTTCTTTGTCAAATGAGAAGATTAACTTTATTATGATTCAAATTCATAAATTTGAAAGTTAATAAATATTCATCAAAATGTCATGTTAATAATTATTCCTGTATATAAAGGATAGATTACATTTAAAATGCAAATATTCTCTAGAAAATGATCAATGAATATAAGTGCACTATGTAATTTGAAGCACACATCGTGATACGTGGCGCGATGGAATGATAGCATTATTGGGCATTGCATTTATACATAATATAATTATTAAAACTACATTACAATAATATATATCTACGTGAATGTACACAATATGTCAGTAATTATGATAATGTTTGAAATGGCCGCAAGTGATTAGTGGGTGTTACATAAATTAATAATAAATGAAACAATGTTAATTTCTTCATATTTGAGGATATGAAAATAGTACTTAAGCAAGCAAAAGAAAAACCGTGTTCCCAACACAAATATAAATGTGTCTTGTAGATTTCCCGTGGCCCCGAACTATCAACAATATCCAGTTTTGTTGTGTATGTACAGTATTTACATTACTTATATCATGGACACTGAATATCAGGCATTCATTGTGTTCACACGAGCTACCACAAACGTAGCGAAGCAGTCCACTCACATGTCACTGTAGAAATAAAGAGAACACATACAGTCGTCTTTCTTTCTTACGTACGTTCACTATCAAGGAGAGTTCATGACTGTTCATTCAAGGATCGTTCACCAACGTTCACTTAAGCGGGACCTGTGAGTTGAGTGGAACCGCCTCAGTGTTCACTTCACTCACGGCTTGAGTCTCACCGTTCGACTTCAAGGAGTTGGCTTTACGTATCTTGGACCGTTCTTCCGTCATGCAGCGTTCCTCGAGACCGAGAGCTCGGAAGCAGGCTCTACGTATCTTCCGGTCCATCACGCCATAGATGATAGGGTTGCATGAGTTCGCAACGGCGAAGAATACCGTGATGGCAACATAAAAGTCTGCGCTGAACTTGAGTCCCTTGTCGATGCTGCGTACGATTCCGTACGGCATGTAGCCGATGATGATCAGTAGGAACACCAGCCCGAACATCTTGGTGATCTGAATCTCGCGCCGCAGCCACTCGCGCTTCCTGCTGGCACTGAACGCGCTCGTTGACTGGTGGACTTTGACGAAAATGGCGATGTAGCAGATGATGAGGACAAGCGACGGCATCATCATCAACACTATGGACACCAGCATCGTGTACAGGCCGAAGCCCTTCTTCACGACACAGCGCAGTAGCTTGGGCTGATACTGTGACATGTAGCCGAGATTCGGCTGGATTAGAAACAAAAGGGGGATAACTCTAGCCGCGACTAGCACAAATATCGTGTAGGCCTTTTTCGAGATCTTCTTGTAAAACGTGTTGAAGACGACGACGATCAAGCGATGAATGGCGATGAGGCCGGTGTGCCACAGAGACGAGCCCATCAGGAGAACGGTGAAGTGCGTGACCATCTCGCAGACCACGGATCCCGTGGCCCACGTCATCATGAAATACGACACCAGCACCAGCAGGTTGTTGATGCCCAGATTGAGGATGTCGTTGATGCACACGCTGACGATGAAGATGTTGGTGATGGTCTTAAGTTCGCGCTCCGTCAGGATTACGATCATGGTGAGAACGTTGGCGAACACGCCCCACATGAGCGACAGGAGCATTACGATAGCGCCGATCTGGAGGGCGGTCGCAGACGGTCCTACCATCCCCGGATCAATTTCCGTGTCATTTCCGTCGGTGAAGGAAAAGTTGAGGGAGGTATTATCATAAAGTTCAAAAGACATTTTGAACTTTCGTAATAATGATAAACACACGAGTATTAAAGTCAAAGGTTTTCCCCAGGGAATTTGTCTTTTTGTCAATTATTGTCACTAATTAAGAAAGTCAAAATTGTTTACACAAGGAAATTCATAGGCAGCTTGTTACAGGCAATGCTAATTAACACACAATACTTCACAGAAAAAGTTTTTGACTGAGTATGATTGTATACTTGGTGATCAACCATTAGGTCACATGGTCCAGTCTACGTAAAACCACAGTTCTGCAGCAAATACTTTTGTCAGTAGGCAGAGGACAAAATTTCAGCACACAGCTCAACACCACTGCTGCAGGTCACAGCTTCTTCCACGTGATTACAGCTCATTCATCAAGTCAGAGGTCCCACAAGAAGTTCATCAGCAAACTTTCGAGGTAAAGAGCTCGTCATTCCATCGTGTCGCTGGGTTGCACGCACTGTAAACAACAATGCAGAGATATTAAACAGTGAACATGATCCCCTCATCGATACATGCAATAACATATCGACAGACGGACAAACACCAATCATTGTAAGCAGAGAAAATCTAAGGAAATCCAATATTTCGTAAAAGATTTCATATCAAAGACATTGATTCCATGGTAATGCTATTTCCCAACCTGTGAAAACATCTCGTGGAAAAACACTCTTATTCTTAGAGTGACATGTGATTATACAGAAATCACATCCTTTGCGTTGCGATTGTATGATTAATATTTCAGATAACAATAAGCTAATCATGAGATATTTGAAAACAAATAATCTGTGATTATACCAAATAATTGCGAACAAGTAATTGCATTCTTCATGTTTCCTGCGAGAGTGGCTTTAAACTAGTTCTCACAAACTAATATTATTCTATTTCAGTAATGAACACGATTCCTTACAGTAAAATACACATACACATGTATTATGTAAATAATAAAATAAAATGCTGTAAAATATTTATAGAAAAGTAATGGATCTGATGCCACATGAAGTCAAATACTAATTGTAACACATTTAGGATATTTCAAGAAATATAGTTAATAGTTAATAGCTACAGTGAGAGTTGATTCAGTCTGTCATCCAAACATCGAGTATGTGGTGGTTTATGCTACCAGCTGGCTATCTACAAATGCACAGACTGGAGTAGTGACGTCAAGCAATGTGATGTGACGTCAAGCTTGTGACGTCACTACAGATGATTTAATTCAATTTTATGAATGGGAATTTTTCACCACCATCATTCGTGCTAGCAAGAAAAAGTTCTTCCATTAAATGAACTTTGGCATAGAATGTGTTACAATGGAGATAAATATATGGCGTTTTGAAATTTGTGGGTGTTATTGAAATTCGACAATGGCAAAATTTCAATAATACCTGCACATTTCAAAACACCATATATTTATTTCCTAAATGTTTATTGATTAATAAGTCATATAAATAGCAAATATGTTGTTCTGCTAAATAATGTGTTCATCAAGTAGGAACAATATGTGCATTGCAGTTCATTTTAAGCATTACATTGTCAATAACAAACTTTGAAGGTATATCATCTCAAATTCATGATGGTCAACAATATTATTCTGTATTCTGCTAATAATTCATACAATTTTACTCCTTTTGAGTAGATTTTATTTATTTAATGCATAAAAGTCTCTTCAAAAGTACCCAGTTTTGAAAGAATTCAACTCGAACATCAATGTGAAGTTAAAAAAAATATATTTAAAAATACACATAAAGGTCATTCACTCCTTGGTAATGGATGTTTAACATAAAAATAACACTAAGTTTAACATAAAAATAACACTAAGCTCCAATCTCTAGTGACTTCTCGTCTTGCAGCGGTTGATAAGCGATAGCTTGTATAATTTTTCAAAAGGGTCCTGGCATATCATAGCATTTGAAGACATCCTCCTCATCCTTTGCAACAAATTACTTTTTCTCTGTCAAAACAAAATTGCAGCAGATAGCACTAAACCTAATTATCCTGGATATTTCCGTGTCGCAAATAATTCATACAGATTTGAACATCAACCAGTAGGGTAAATATGGCTGTCATTAAATTCTCATATCGTTTGACAGCTGAAGAGTGAAAATTATGACATATTTGATCTTGAACAGACACAAAGCAAACATTGGAGGTTGTGAGTATATGTACATACATACACACACCCAAACAGTGAGAGAGAAAAAATGAGTTTCTTTTGATAGTGTTGTTACAACTTACAGTATGTAAGGATTAGCATTACGTGGCTCTTCCTTCTACTGAAGGCCATACAGTGAAGTTAACATTATGTGGCTCTTCCTTCTACTGAAGGCCATACAGTGAAGTTAACACAGATGTCAAGCACTTTACAACAGAATCAAAATATCAAAAGTAAATATACAAATATATGTTGCTGACCAATCAGAACTTTACAGTTGTTGGGAATTATTTAAATTTTTTTATTTTTTATATTGAATTGAGGTTTAGAGCTGCTGTCAAGATTCTTTCACTTACATCACAGATGCCAGTTTAGGGCAGGAGAAAACCTACAATTATTTGTAGCACTGAATGTTACAGTAAACCTGTGAGCACTGGCTGGGACCACGCATGTTGGGTATTAATATCTACAGAAAATGTACCAGTGTCAGATGAATGGCATATCCAGTTGCCCACAGCAGACAGAAGGTTAAAATGATGCCTAATTTTGATAATAACCCTGTAAAAACATACCATGTCTGCCTTGACCAATAGAAATACCCAGAATGAATTTTTTTATCTTGTGGAACTCTTCTGCACAAAGAGGGGAGAAATTGGGTGAGAACTTCACTGGATTGGTTGCAGGCTTCAGATAGGAGGCATCAATTGCATAATCCAACAAATACTTGATAGTAACATTATTTGTTTCATATTAATCAAATGTAGATATACAAGGTATACATTAACTTTTTGAGGCACTTGTCACTGTATCCTGTAGACGTGTCTTGTCCAATATTAAACTACTTAGCCTGTAGGTAAAGGGCTTGATAATCTGAGCTATTTCACTTGTCCACCTGTGGATAATGCACGTGCCAGGCAGGCGGACAGTCCTTACTGTCGAGCCTTGATCTAAAGATGGATATTATTTAATTAATGACAACAACAAAAAAATTACAAAAAACAAAACTTCTAAAAAATATAATTGAAATCATGTTGTGCAATCCTTATCAATAATTGCTTCATGTTTACGTATCAGGGTAGTTTTTAACTCTAAATAAATCCCAGGGTTGTCATGGCCCCGTTATCATAACATGTTACACTCATGTAGTATCCTTTACCCCTCCACAAACTTCAAATGAAACCCACAGCAACATTTACTCAAGCTGGTTGCTCAGAATCCAGACGGGAATTTCTCGAACCACTGATTTCCGAGACATTACGAATATTATTAATAGAGGACATCACGCCTCAACTGAGGAATATTATTAAGAGGACATCACGCCTCATCTGACACATCCACAGTGGAAATCTAATCTTTGTGTAGATCTGCATGTGTGCTATGTATTATTCATGGCTGTGTTTGGCCACTGTGAGAGACAGACTGATATTGCCCGACATTGTATGCAAGCTAATGAATCATTTACAAAATAAGCACAATCAGTGTTCAACACTCGCCGCCAGGTGGCGTGTGATCTATAAACTGATTGACATAACCTATCGACGACCAGTTACACACTATATCAACATCCCATAATATCGCGAGGACCCAGGCAAGAAAAAAGTCAATATAAATTTAAATGTTTCATGATGAATAAATAATTAAAATACATACTTTATTATTAAATGCATCAATTTTGTTCTAAATGTGAACCCTGACCCTATCTGAACCATCACCAGAGCCCACTTTTTTATTTATTTTATACTGGGGTTTGGAGATGCTTTTAAGATTCTTTCACTTATATCACGACTTTTCGGTTTAGGGCAGGAGGAAACCCGCAACATCCGTAGTACAGAATGTTGCTGTAAACCTGCTAGCACCGGCTGGTACTGATGGAATCTATATTATTTTAATAATGAAGAATTTCCAAACTTCTACATACTCCAATTACTCTTCAAGCACCTGCTGACACATTGGAAGAAGAATGGCACCAGATTCCTCAAACTGAGTTCCAAAATTTGATACAAAGCTTTCCCACAAAATATCTGCTGGCCCTTAATGTATATATATGAAGAAACTCTGAGGAATAATACTGAGAACACACACACACACACACACACACACACACACACACAAATAATAATAATAAATCCATTTGTATAACACCATTTCCATACAAGTGGCTGCTTAAAATGCACTATGGATACCTAAATTAAATCTGCTATGTATAGTTTGCTTTCATAGAAAATTGATCTTAACGTGTTGTCATCTCTCGATCCAATGATCCTATAACAACACCAAAACCAATTGTTCCATTCTTGGCGCTGAAATATCATAGATATCGGTCAACGTATACGTGACAATAATGGACACTATTCCTGTACAGGACTGCAGTAAATAAACTGACGATGAGAATCACTTGACATTGTTAGGGCTCGTGTGACAATGTCTACTTTGTATAAACGTACAAAATCTAATATTGATCCCCTTGGCTGGACTAATGAAGTTTTAGTTTTAGGTAATTTAATATTACATTTGCATAGTTTGCCATTGACCTTGAGATCACCTTGACAACTGCTGTCATGAAGAGTGGATTCTCAGTTTAACCCTCTCCATGCTGGAGGCAACCGGATATGCCCTGAAGAGCTGTGCATGTGCCTAATCCAGCATGGAGAGGGTTAAAGAGGAAATTAACGCATATTTTATTTAATATATTTCATTTTTGTCCTATTGAAATAACTGTCGAGGATAAAATATAAATTTATGACATAAAAGCAATTCTATTGCAGTAAATAACTAAGATGTATTTGGAATTTCAAAACAAAATGTACAAACTGTCTTAATATTGAAATAGCTGTTCTAATAAAATGGATTTGAAATAAAATTATATAGCATAACAATTATATTGCAGTATAATATAAAAAGATATTTGGAATTTAAAATATAAAGTACAAATCTGTCTTTCCATTGAAATAACTGTTAGACTAAAATGTAAATTGAAACAGATGACAAAACAGCAACTTTATTGCAGTACAAAGAAATTGAAAAGGAAAACAAAAGTACGAAACTGTGAGTTGGGGTTTATATGTAGGCAATGCTAGGTACACCCAAAAAATTACAAAATCTAAAAAGTATAAAACTGTATTTCGATTGAACGATGACATACTGTGGCAACAGTTATATTGCAGTCATTTTTAAAAATATATATTTGGAGATGAAAATAGAAAAAAAAGTACAAAATTGTGAGTGGGGGTCTACGTGTGCGTCTGCTGGTGACAGATGAACTTTAGCTACGAGTATAACCAGACGCATGAAAAGTGCACGAATGTTGTCATCGGAGAGATGGCACTTCACCCCGCTCCTCCACGTACTCTTGACGTACTCTTGTACTTAGCAACAGAATATAGTACTCCATCTCCATGGCAACAACAAGCCGGCTATTGCCACCTGAACTGCCAATTGTACGGCGAGTACGAAGTTCTTTCAGACGGTGATCATGTCAAGTGTCGGCCCCATTGCCACGATACAATACCCCGACATTAGTGACTCTGTAGGAACACGGCAAGTAAATATAGCGCAGCCAATCACAGGCCACTGAAGCTCATAACCCTCGGGGGCTTATAAAGTCAGTCACGGATAAAATACCGATTTTTCAAAGCAGACGTAGAGGTTACTAAACTTTTCCAAGTGATTTGATGCTCAACTCGGGTTTCACACTGAAATCCCGATGCAAAATCTGAGTTGAGCATGAAATCACACTAAAAAAAGTTGCGTAACCTCCGGGTCAGAATATGCCATTGGATGTAATGTTATTTTTAATTTCGAGGTTTAGTCAAATTACAAAACAAATTGTACTTGGTTGGCTTAGATTGTGATTGAGAGGCTACATAATAAGCCTGTTTTACCAATGTATTCCATCTTGTAGCCTTGAGTCTGATTGATACAGATTAGCAAAGTGTGGATAACTATCTATACAGACATAGTAAACCAATATTCATTTTCCCTTGATGATGATGATGATGATGATGATGATAATGAGTTTGAAGAACCTAAACATTTTACAATCACATCCTTAAATTAACTAGTTTTGTAGTAGCATAAGTGAAAGAATCTTGAAAGCAACTCTAAACCCCAATTAAAAACAAAGAAAATACGTTGCTTTGTAGAAAATAGTCTTTCATGAAAATCTAAAATTGAACGACATAATATTATCTTTTTGTGAAACGTTATTTGCGGACTATGTAATGATTTAAAAAATAAGACGGTGTTAAGTCTGTGCTGCAATTCGAAGAAGTTTGGAAATGCTTAATACCTGTGAGGAATCTGTTCTGCCACAATCTGCTCAATAACGGGAAATGTAGTACTAAACTGACAGACTTATAAAGAGCTTACAAATTGGGATCATTGAAATGAAGTGGATAAAATCGGAAACATGACTACTCTAGAAAATGTTCTCGCCCGATATCATCATCAAGACAAACATAGAACTTCCGCCATTTTTCAACAAAAGATTATTTTCCGATTTCATGACAATTTCTGTGTTTGTACATCTGATTCCCCGATAGGTAATCCATTAAAACTTGCTGTAAATAATGTTTCCCTATTCCTGTACTTATAAACAAAATCCATGACACACACGGATGGACAATTATCAAATGTCGTCACAGACGCGATGTTCGTCTCTTGAGTAGCACTTGTAATATCCCTGAACAAACGTTAACAAATGTAGATCTCCGTCCTTTCAAATAACATCCCTGGGAATCGCATTTCAATATGTTTGTCGACAAACATGCCATAATGAAATGGCCAGTCTCAAATATCTCTTTAGCATTATTGAATATCTCCAGCCACAATGGCTGCCTAATTGATGTCAAGGAACATTCAGTGTGGACATCAAGCTAAACTCGACTCGACAAAGTGACATCACAATAACTGTAAGAAAATAAACATGGATCTCGTCAAACTGAGAAAACAACAATACTGACCGACGTCCGTTTCCTGATTAATATCTCATTAATACAACGTATACAGCAACCGTATTAAAAACATACAATGGTAAAACGTCGACATTGTTTTGTTTCTTGAAAGAAGAGAAAATGTTTTCCGGTCAGGCGATTAACACATGCAGACAAAAACATGAGCCAGACAAAAGAAACACATCTATATTGGTTTACTAACAGGAAACACATCATTTCCTAGTAAACAGTTTATCCTGATTGACTCAACATGTTTACTCGTATTATAGGTTGATTATCAGTAGTGGAATGATTTAAGGCCTTCAGGTTAGCAAACATCTTTTAATACGGTCTCTTACTCAACTCGAAGTTTTGTTCATTAATCCTCATACAAAATTTGATTTGAGCTTGAAATAATACTAAAAAATAGTTTCATAACTTGATGGCTGGAAAAATTGTTTAGTACAATTTGAATTTATTTTCTAAATTAGTTAATTAATGAATAGAATGGGTTTTGAGTAAATGTTGTAATATATATTTGAAGGAACCAATAGAAACATTCCTGATGGATAATTTCGATTTATAAACGTCTACCTTGAACAATATTACATATTTTCATTCTTACCTTGAACTACATTCCATATTTTCATTCCATGTGTATTTTCTGTGAGAAAAAAATCCCCTCTCTTTATGCCATCATAACACAGAACACTTTAAATTTTAATAAAATATGACTTCATATAGTGTTTGTTAAATGAATTATTTCCTGAAATATTCAATATAATTTAGTTATCGCAACAGAAGATATTATTTACAAAAGTCAAGTATTTGGGTCACCAAAGAAAATTGCTTTACCGAAACTGAATATCTCCTCTGTGAATAACCAAATTAGATTTGGGTCAATGTTACCAAATTCCTTGAGCTAGGTACATAGTATAAATTTCAATATCAATTTAAAATTAGACCCCAGATGTTGCGAACAGCAACACCAAAAAAATATTGTAAGTCAATTTGTTTGCTAGAAAACCAGCCAACAGTTTCTTAATGTAATATATGTTTTTTTCTCTCAGAAGGTGAAAGTGACACAATTCTGGGCCAGTAAATGGAGCATGAGCAGTTCTCTTTATTTCCTCCTTCAACCTACTTGTGACATTCACATTTTTTTGAATTTCCGAGAGAAAGAACAAATCCTTTGTTTTCTCACTATCTGTTTGTGATCCAAGATATCATTATCACAGAGAAAAAAGTAAATAACTGCATGGAAATGAAACGGAAAGTGGAACAGGATATCAACAAATGGAACTGTTAACTATGTCATGAATATTTTCACGTTAAAAACACATGATACTACTAGAATACCTGAATAAATGCAATATTAACTGACACTGATTAATTACACCGTGGACTCTTTTGTAAATGGTTAATTATTTCAGAACACGTATAAAATTGTCAGCATACTATTGCTTGGTATTCAAGATATTCTGTGAGCTAGCACCAACAACTGCATTCTCACACAACATGAGAACTTAATTCCATTCAGGACTGGCTTCATGTGCTACCCCTGGCAGATATTTAGGGGAAACTTGAGTTTAGCAGCTATAAATAGAACAATGATTTCAATGGATGGATTTTTACACAAAATTCATTAGGAACATTAGTTCATTGGTTGGATGTTTGTGCAAGTTTCTCTCTAGATGTGTGCCAGGGGTACCACAGGAAGTGAGTCCTAAACGGAATTGAGTACCCCTGGGGCGCGAGGATGCTCCAAATGGTGGAAATATGATCTAGTACAGGCAGGGTATTGGCACACAAAACATGCAAGCCATGATATGAGTGAAATAATCTTGAAAGTGACTTTAAACCTCATTTTGAACAATGTGCCACAGCGGTCAAGGGGCAAATCTGTGATGGCCCTCTAGCTAAATATGATTTTTTGGGGTTGCTCTTACTGTGTATGGACCAAATGTTGCGCTGAATGTTGCAGAAACACAGGCTGGTACCGACAGACCAAGGATGATAACTGCATTGCTATGGTGCAGACAGCACATCCTATCAATATTGCATCAGAAAGGTAATTTTTGCAAACATTGATGACGGGCTTCCGGGACGGAATTTGAGCTCAGGGCCGTTGGCGTCCAAATGTTCTACCACTGCACTACCATCCATCTCTTTGCAATTATTACACGTAATTTAGTGAGGACTAAAGGATTTTACATAATTAATTTTAAAAAAAACCTGCATTAATTTCACATGAATTGATCATTTAGGAAATATTAAAAATATTAACAAAAGTAAATCTATTGGTTTGCAAGAACAAGCCTTAAACGCAGTAAGCCACACCATATTCTAGGTTACGATAAACCTTTCAGTGCAGTTAATTAATGGCATCACTCACTTGAATGATCTCAGTTAGAATAATCTCAATAATTGAGAACCAAAACTAGTTAACAACTTAGATATTTCAAGACAAAAATCCTCCAATAATTATTGACATGAATAATTCATTAATCGCCTTCGGTCCATCAAATATTCATGTAGCAACTATAGAAAGCAAATGAAACTTTCTTTAATAACATGGGATTCTTATAAATTTCTTTGTAATTAAATCCATATTGATAATGACAGTATGGATGTCAAAGATGGAGGAAATTTAACAGGGTTAGTAACCTCATAATTACAGGTGGCATATTTCATGAATCCCAGCTAGCATCAATCAACTGGAAATAAGTTTAATTTAAAATTTTTTTCTTCTGATCTCAAATTTCACTACACTCAATTCACACCAGTGGCGTTCACAGAAGTGATTAATGTTTTCCTTTAAAGGATCGACTGCAATATTTTTTACATTTATTGAGGTTTGAACAAAAAAATTATGTGTAACTGTATTAATCTGTAAAGTGGTTCATTTGAAAGTTCTGCTGTTCATAGCTCGACGAACGTAAAAACTATTGAAGTTTAATCCGTATAAATAAGAAATTGGTGGAAATTTAATGCATTTAGTGGTCTACCAAGCCACATCAATTGTAATTAATAGTTTTAGTGAGCAATAATGTTTACAACAAACAGTTGGTGATCCTTTGCGACCAGTCACCTGTCAATCAAGTAGGAGTGGTCTAAGAATATGTTGTTTATCAAAGTATGAACACAGTGTTTTGGGGCCACATGAACCAATCAGATGACCAGATTCACTGTAGATTTATTTATTAGATCTTATACACAATATCCTGGTCACTATTTCACAGTTAGTTGTCTAACGATGACACTAGGCTATTATTTCAATTGAATTATTTGCATAAAAAAATAATTAAAATGTCGTGGTCTGTTATTTCACAGTTTGTTGTCTAATGATGTCATTGGTGTCTTATCATAAATGAAATTAAAGGAACTTTACTCAGATATTAACTGAACATTTGCAGGTATAAAAAAAATAAAAAAATACAGTTAAACATAAAGAAAAAGGTCGTCTACAATGTCAAACAGTGACAATCCAGAGGGTATTACTGCAGTACAATATTACAACAGATAATTGACGTCCTCTGAATATGTGATCTTGAAAGACCACTCCAAAAATCAAAAAAATCTCATAGTACATGTAAATAGGAAATTGAAACAAAAAACTTGCTGGAATCTGGTGACCTTTAATTAGTTCACATTGACAAAGTAAAATAAAGATTAAAATAGTTTTTATATAGAAAATCATAATATTAAAAAAGAAATATATGGTATTGTCATGAAATTTAAATTAGTGTATAATGTGGGCCAATCAATGAAATACAAGGCTTTGTTACTTTTCGCATTTTCTCTACTAATTGAATTAAAAATTGTCAAGTATAAAATGATCCTTTTAATAATTATTTCAACGAGAGTGTAATTCATTAAGACATATCTGTAAACTTTACTAAATTGAGGTGATTGTCCTCTTAAGCTTTCAGACATTGTTGTTTGAATACATTTTCATGTACAAGAGTAGTGTAAAATAGTGTAAAATAATTATTGTGGGAAAAC
Organism: Lepetodrilus schrolli; assembly: GCA_032361225.1. NCBI lineage: Eukaryota > Metazoa > Mollusca > Gastropoda > Lepetellida > Lepetodrilidae > Lepetodrilus > Lepetodrilus schrolli. Next base: position 12,987 of record JAUTBT010007443.1, read on the forward strand.
CCTCACGAAATCACAAACCATGATGTGAAATGTCTGCAAAGTTTCTGGCAGGACTCTCACGTAGAAATGTAGACCAGAAACGTACTAAAACAAGTAATTTGCATGCAACATAATAGACACCCAACATCCGTCCATGAATCCAGAAAATGGACCTTTAAATTAACTCTGTTCTCAAGTGAAACAATCCAAAACCATCCAAGCAAATTAATTCCAATATCTGTTAACCATCGTCAATCCCAAATTCCATTCCCGGAGTACATATAAATGGCACTTAGAGAAAAATGGTGTCTTTAATTTCAGCCTTGAAGAAAAACAGCCGTAAACTTGGATTGCATGGTGCAGTCTGTAAGGAATGGTATATCTTGTAAGCGAAATACAAAATACCAGAACACAAGATCAGTGTTACAGTTGAATTAGAATGAATGTTGCAGATTGGTTAACCCTCTCCATGCTGTAGGCAACCAGAGATGCCCCAACGAGGAGTCATCTGTACCTATTCCAGCAGGGAGAGAGATAAATGTGATAACTGCATGCTATGAATACAGGCATTGCACCTTTAAATCTCTATGGAGCTCTTCTCAACATGAAAGAGTTTGTTATCGGTTGACCTGTAATTATTGAAACTCATAACCTTCAATTTTGAAGGTGAACCCTCTAACCACTGAACAATCTTGTCCCTCAATTCCGTGAAAATGGACCAATATACATAATGTGATTATTGCAGAGAAATTACAGCCAGATCTAACAGGAGAACAAACCACTGTAAGAACATGTTTAATCTTTGTGTCACAAAGTGTAGAGATTCTGAAACACAGCGAGGCATCCATTTTAAATTCAAATAAATGTTATAGGTTATATTGGTAGTGTGCAACAATCAATTATATGAACACTTGGCGCCTGCACTGGTGACGTTTCTGAAAATTGGAATTAAATTGAGTTAGAAAATCTTCTTCCGATAAGATACTTCTTCTGATGAGACACTTGTGTAGTTTCCAACATCCTGTTATTTTACTTGGCGAACTCTCCGACAAAAACAACAGTATAATGACCATCTCTAGTGGGTACAACATGAAGAACTGTCTCAAGGAGCTACCACATCAAGGACAAGGCCAAAAATAGCTACCACATGAGGAACTAAGTCTAAAATAGCTACCACATGAGGAACTAAGTCTAAAATAGCTACCACATCAGGAACTAAGTCTAAAATAGCTACCACATCAGGAACTAAGTCTAAAATAGCTACCACATCAGGAATGAAGTCTCAAGGAACCACCACATCAGGAATTAACTCTAAAGTAGCTACCACATCAGGAACGAAGTATAAAGTGGTTACTGCTTCAGGAATTAAATCTAGCATGGCTACAATAAATCTAAAGTGGTTAGCACATCAGAAAAGTCTAAAGTAGCTACCACATCAGGAACTAAGTCTAAAATAGCTACCACATCAGGAACTAAGTCTAAAGTAGCTACCACATCAGGAACTATGTCAAAATTTGCTACCATATCACTTCAGGGACTAAGTATCTGTCAGAAACTACATGTACGCAGGAAGTCCACCACATCAGAAGATGCCATGGAGACATGGAGACCATGGTCTTAAATGTCTACCACTTCAGGATTTGATAGAGTCTTCAATGTCTACCACTTCAGGATTTGAAACGGTCTTCAATGTCTACCCCTTCAGGATTTGAAACGGTCTTCAATGTCTACCCCTTCAGAAACGGTCTTCAACATACACATTGTGGTGATCTCGAGCAACTATCATATCAGATCTTGTCAAAAAGAACAGCATCCAACATGAGAGTTCCAAATGGCTACATCATCGGGGACCAATTGATAGAGCTTGCACATTTACATTTTGCTGTCATAACTGATGGTTCTATGTCAGAGAGTAATACATCCCATCCATGTCTTGCCAAATGCAACATTAGTCTAAATCAGTTAGCATGTCTTGTCATAATCCTAGTGTTCAAGTCTCTCTATCAAAGCTGATATTTTTTTCTTGGCTTCCAGGGGAATTGCAATGTACAGAGGAAGTGGACAACCGGGCAGAACTGAGATCAAAGACTGCACAAATTACTAGGAATGTTCTTTTCCTGAGTTGATGGAATATCATGAACACCAGGCTTGCTGTGTAGAAGGCATAAATCAATTGTCTCTCTCGTCTATTACTCTGGAGAATTGCGTAACTGAAGTGCACTGAGAAAGGTTGTAATATTTACAGATTACATAGTTATACACCACTTTGGGTAAATAAAAAAACAAAAAAGGAACAAGATTAAAAAAAACACTAACATATATTTTTGTAGCTTTATAAAAAATATTTATAACTTTGTAGTATATAGTATGAGCAGATTAGACAAACCATCAAATCCAAATAAAACAGGAACAAGATGAACCAAAAAAATAGAAATATTTTGTCCTTTTACATTTTAACTTTTACGGTGAATTATAAAACCACCAGGTTTACATAAAACAGGAACAATTAAAAAAAAAAAAATTCTTCTAATTTTGTAGTTATTAGAAAACCATAAGGTCCACGTTGTGAAACAGGAAATTAGTAAATTATTAATCATGATAACCTACTAACATCAGAAAGGTTGCTGTTTACATGATTTATTGAGATTAAAATTATCCATTGTGGATAGCCTCAACAAGCATTTATTCATTTTGAACCTGTCAAATGAAACATAATAATTTATCGACTAATCTAGGTGCTTTTATTTCAACTGATATACATACCTGGTAGTATTTTTAAATAACTGTCATTTCGAGGGGAGATTAGTTACAATATAATCTGGATCCAATAAATGAATAATTCATGAAAAGATATTTTTATACTCTTGACAATGACACCTGTTAAACTCTTGAACATGAATGCAATGACAGAAGAGCTGTTTCTAAAGAGCTGAAATAATTCTGGCTCCTGTAGCAATACAAAAGTCGTAACTTCCATACAATAACAGTGTTTAAACTCTTACAGCGCTATGACCAGTCTGCGGAATTGGATATAATACAAATGGAATCAGTCAGTATATCCCAGCGGCCCACTCCAAGCAATAAATAGCATGAGGCCTTATTTCAGTCTATTGGTATTAACTGTTTCATGAAAGGGTCGTACTGTAGTCCAAGCATAAATCCAGATATACCCTATGCTTTTACTATAGCAGGAAATGACGTAACCTTGATCTGCACCCATACTACCATGCCAAGGCAATAAATAGTAAGAGCTGTGTTTTAATACATTGGTATTAACTTGGGCTATGTTTAATGAAGAGGTTGTACTGTAGTCCGGGCATAAAACACTGCTTTTACCATAGCATGAAATGACATAATGTTGATTTACACTCACACTATCAGTACAACCATTTTATGAAAGACAGACCTGGGCTCACCTGTACAAAATGTCATAACTATGAGGCAACTGTAGCAATGGTGGAGTATACGAACAATGTTGGAGTATACGAACAATGGTGGAGTATACGAACAATGGTGGAGTTTACGAACAATGGTGGAGTATACGAACAATGGTGGAGTATATGAACAATGGTGGAGTATACGAACAATGGTGGAGTATACGAACAATGGTGGAGTATATGAACAATGATACGAACAATGGTGGAGTATATGAACAATGGTGGAGTATATGAACAATGGTAGAAGGAGTATACGAACAATGGTGGAGTATACGAACAATGGTGGAGTATACGAACAATGGTGGAGTATACGAACAATGGTGGAGTATACGAACAATGGTAGAGTTGAGGATACTATAGAGTAATGCCATGTTGTACAGGAGACATCTGGTTAAAATGGCTTGCGGATGGGACCAATAGATTTATGCCTTTTCAAAATTGTCTTTTAAGTCTGTAACTTGCTCATTACTTCTGACATAGCTGTACGATTCAGTTTACAATTGCAATCTTCCAAAAGGAATGAGTGAATTTACGTTTAAATGTCGCTATTGTTCATCCACATTCGACTTCCAAATGGAAGAAATACCAATACCACAATATCAGTTATCCCAATTTCCATAATCACTGATAATGGTTTACAATCTTGCTATATGGTTCAAATAACAAGTACTTAATTAATTTGATCAATGTTAAAGAAATGTTGGTTGCAGATGTATTGTCATATAGGAAATGAACACCTTACAATGGCAAAAATGGATGCAAAAGTGAAATTGGAACCTATTCAGTGTCATTCCCTAAGGCATACAGAAGCTATAATATGATGCAGTATATCAATCAAATGTGAAAAAGCATTGGTGAAATTAGAAAACATTCCAGAATCAAAGAAAAAAAGAAAGAAAAAAAAGAAAATGTCATAGAAGAGTTGTATTGTGTAGAGAAGAAATCACACAAAAATGACAGGAGATTGTATCAACAACCACAATAATGTTAAAAAAACATGATGTGACATGACGTTTAGCTGACATACTATTTGTAAGAAAACAAGTTAGCTATAAAAATGGTATTGTGATATTAAGTTAGCTATAAAAATGGTATTGTGATATTAAGTTGGCTATAAAAATGGTATTGTGATATTAAGTTAGCTATAAAAATGGTATTGTGGTATTAACACAACAAATGTGAACGTTATGTACAAGTAGCAGAACTTTCTGAATGAATGATGATTTAAAGTAATGGCAAAATGAATGATGTATCGTCTGTAACGTCTGTAACACAAATACGGCCGCACCTTATTAATGACTGACGGTTCAAGCCTCGAGAAAAGATAACAAGAAATCAGGCTACTTTTGTCTTTTCCCGTGTGAAGAGCAAGACAAAATGGAGATGAACATGAAATGTGATGGTTTTTTGTTGGTATTAGTTTTCTTTGTTTATTGGTTGAGAATTTCAGTCATAGCCAGTGGCCAAATATGAAAATAAAAGTGCAAGCTATTATTTTGTTAAAAGAAAATAACTGTACCTGAAGGCTATAAGTACTGGCCACAGTCCTTGATCATTGAATAATAACAATAATAACAGTAATAATAATATTAATAATAACAATAATAATGCACGTATACTGTACTAAATACATGCTCATAGTGCTATATTATTACCCTGGGCAATGGTTCAGTGTGCCTTCACTTTCTCCCTCCATTCCCTGGGGAGTATTCAACCCACGCTGTAATGTTCCAGGCACTAGAAGTCTTAGCATTCAGTTTGCCATCTTATCCTACCAGGTACCCATACCCTACTAGGTGAAGCAGGTTCTGAATGTAATAAACACATACTTCTCTGGAGAAATATGCAACTAAACTTTCATATATCAAGTGTCAGTATAATGTAATGTGCACGTAATCTCTCAGATTCCTAAATAACATTGCCTTTGAAATGAAAACAGTTCACATTAATTGTTCACAGATCCTAGACAATGATTCACATTATATGACTGGCCTTTTTAAGAACCGAATCCTGCCGTAATTACGTCACACAACTAGAGTTGCAAACGTTTACGATTAGCTTGATACTTTATTAGTGGAATACTGTACTTAGTTACAAATGCAGTCTGCATTTGATAACCTTGGTTATAGACCATCTTATATTATTGATTACATGACTATGCTATATCTAATACCACAGTCGTGTTGATGATTTAATACAATGTGTAAGCACATTCAATATAGAAGTGAGAAGATAACGTTTCCTAAAAAAAATAACGATGATTTTTTTTGGGGCAATTTCAGGATTATTTGGGGATTTCATAGAGCCCTCAGAAAGGAATGGAAGTAAAGCTCATGTTCTGCAAACACACACTATTGGTGTAGCAATATGGAAGACCACATCTACTAGTTTGTTTAAAACTTTTATCATTTATGCAATTAAAAACTGAGGGGTTTTAACATGAGGATATTTCTTTCTAAAATATAACATTTTCCAGCTAACTGAAGCACATTTAAATTACTTCCAATTTACACACAATTAATAAATGCAATTAGTGTGAGGATTTAATGGTAAGAATTGGATAATTAACAAACTGAAAAAATATATATCAGAACTAACCTAAATATATTTCTAGTTTAATAATGAAGATTGAAAAGGTCAAATGTAAATATGAAACATTATTTTGGTTGACTAGCAAGCAGTGATACATGGTACTGTAATTAATATTCTGAAGCAATATACACATTAAAAATAAAATAAAAAAAGGTTATCTCTAACTTACCATAATGAGACGTTTACGATGAATATTGTATGATATAGAAAGTCTGTAGGAAATAAATACGAAAAATCAATAGATGCAAATGATCTCTGAATTGGTAAAAGACAAGTTAAATATAAGACGTTGTCATAAGCACAAGGATTGACAGATATGATGTGTGACTATTTCCACAATATATTTCAAAAACAATATATACACACAGTGTATATACTAGACAACAGGACAACAAACAGTGTACTACTAGACATTACTGACTGCTGATGCTGAATGTACACATTCTACACACCAACTGTGTGAAGAATTCTTAATAAGAAAGAAAATCTATTAAAATAATCTAAATAGACATTTTCAACATCATCACAAACACAAACTATTGATTTTAATGCATTAAAGTCTTTAAATATAAGTCTAATATAGACAATAAGAGCTGAATTACTTAATACCTGCTATTTACGATAAAACACAAATTTCTTGCTGACAATCACCCTTATAAACCTTACTAATTAGGCAATCATTATGCTACACCTTACTAAATAGGCAATCATTAAGCAACATTATACTCAATACTGCAACAATTCAGCGCTACGGATATTGCAGATTTCCTCCTGCCCTAAAACTGACAAGTCATGATATGAGTGAAAGAATCACTGTTGTAAAAAGAAAACAAAAAAACCCCAACATATTGTTATTTTGATACAGGCAATGGTGCCAATACAACTAATCATAAACAAGTTTTTTTAAATGAAACAACAAAGAACAATTGACACATGTGTAAACTCACCTAGTAGACAAATTGCCTAACACTGGTAACAGTATTCTGCATGGCCGTAGCACAGTGTTAAACACAGCCTGGCTGTTACACCGATCCTTACACAGCAGTGAGCTTACATTAGCCAGTAGCAGACAATTGGCACCGTCTTAAAGGCACGCTCACCTGAAAAGTGTGGCGCTTTGCTGGATTCTGTAGAATTGCTGCCTCCCGCACCCAATGCATTGACCCATTATAACAGACATCAATACGTGGCTGCAGCTCTTGTTAAAGAGACCATCGGGCAATTTTTGTCCAATAAATGAACGACCCTTTTGTAGATCATGTTTATCAATGTAGACTGAATCGTATCTCATTGATAGAGCGGTGAAAATTACTGCCGTTAAATGCAACCAGACTAATGTCTTCTTTTTGTGTGTGTGTGTGTGTGTGTGTGTGTGTGTGTGTGTGTGTGTGTGTGTGTGTCTTTATTTGGAAATGTGCATGAATTCAGAATTGTTACTTGATTGAGATAAAGTTTGGTATATTGCTAGAATATTTCAGGTTTAATGTAGGCATAACTGGTCATAATAAACGCATCTGATTTTTTTAAAATAATTTTTTGTTAAGTTGGCAAATGTCGATGTAATAAAAACATGATTTTACAGAAAATCTCAAATTCTTCAAACTGGGCTAATTTTCCAAGTCATTTTCATAGCATAAGAATAAAACACCTGCTTCAATATCCTTGGATATATTTCAAATTATATATAAAAGCTGATATAGGTTTCGTTGTTAGACAACCGATGGTCAGTGGCAACAAAAATTATAACGGGAATCGCTATCAGGCTTAGCATGAAACAGCTCGTGTCCAAGCTAATTATCGGTGATATATGAATGTGCGAAACTTTACGTTTCTCTTGATATTGACATAACGACCGACTCATTGATTGCTCTTTACAATTAGCTAAGTGTCCCTGCATGGAACACATAACCACAAAGAGAGTTGATAGAACACACAGTCCGCCAGTCATGAATGCCAGTCAACAGAAAGAGTAGATTGTGTCACTTTCATGGCGACACGCTTCTAACTTGCATGACCTGACTGGATCCTGAGGCAATGACGACATCCAATGAAATGCGAGATGGACCATAACTGCGTGCAATGAAATGTTAGACACTATGTATGCTGAAAAAAACCAACCTCAACCTCTCGTACTTCAACACCATTGCCACTAAAATGACCAATACCAAATAGGGCATGACGACGTCCAATGAAATGTGAGATGGGCATAAACTGCGTCAAATGAATTGCCAAAATAAAATCCAGTATGTTAACACTAAAAAGGCAATACTGATAATTGAATTCCTTTGTTTTTTTTCAATTAATTCTCAGATAATTGCAATCAATAAATGGAATAAGTAGAAATGAAGCAATTTTAATATGTTATTAATACTGTACACCTCTTGTCAATTTTATTAGCATCTAAGTTGTCTGACAACTGTGTTACTGTGTGGACAAAGACAATGTAATGTAGCACTGTAGTGTAGTGGTGGTGGTGGTGGATTACAAACCTGAAACATCCGAGTTTGAGCCCCACACAGGAGACTAGTCTTCTCTGAAGTGTAACTTTGCGAAGATTGATGTACTATGTTCCAAAACAGTTGAACGCGAATGGCTTGAAAACAGTTTAACCCTAATGTTGGTCATAATTCAGTTGTTCTGGGCTATCCTCCCATAAATGCAACTCCCCTGAAAACCATAAATGATCTGTAGAAATGTCAGAGAAGCCATCTTAAAAAGAATGCAGCTGGCGTGCTTTGAAGGTCTATGTCCTAGGTCTATGTCCTAAGAAAGTCTATGTCCTAAGAAGGTCTATGTCCTAAGGTCTATGTCCTAAGAAGGTCTATGTCCTACGAAGGTCTATGTCCTAAGAAGGTCTATGTCCTAAGAAGGTCTATGTCCTAAGGTCTCTGTCCTCTGAAGGGCTTTCAAGGGAGCATGTGTGTCTTCAACCAATAAATGGAGCCATCTGAGACACAAATAGTTCAGGAAAGTGGACATCAGTAGACATCAGTAGACATCGTTGTTGTGAGGATCTCAGTGTAATATTTGAGCAGTAAATGTGACTTGAACTGTTGAGGATCTCGGTGTAATATTTTAACTTGAGCTGGTGTGGTGATCTCATTGCATGGCTGAATTACAATTACCAATTACAAACAATTACAAACAATCACCAATCCACCAATTACAAACAATCCACCAATCCACCAATTACAAACAATCCACCAATTGCTCAGCTTTATAATGTATTGTCTGCTATTGTGCATACATTTTTCATCAAAAGAAATGGACTTAAAGGATCATGTCTTCTTATTTAAAAAAAAAAAAATTCTTTTCAAACGTACATACTTGTAATAACAACCAAATATACACCTAAGCACATCTACTATTGTCTACTATTAATATTGGTTTCTTATATATAAAAATTGATTTAAAGGCACATGCTATGTTATTATTTAAAAAAACAACAACTTGTAATAACAAAGACATATATGTTAGAGTAAATGTGTATAATCAGGGAACATACATATTAACTGAAAAAAGGACAACTTTTTTATACACATTCGCTGAAATCGTGTTTCAGCTCAGAAGTGAACAAAAATATACACATGAACATATTTTTGAATGATACTAACACTAAGAACACTAAGATCACTAAGAACACTAAGAGCACTAACAACAACACTAACAACACTGGGATGTTTTGATTTATAAGACGCAGACCATCTGTTGAATCATGTATTGCACCTGGTGTTTCAATAATGACCACGGAAATAACATAGAATTTCTTCATTCCAAACGATTAATTGACACCTGCAGGCCTTGTAGAGAATACTGATACGTTTCCTTTCCCATTTAATTACCAACTTATATCCCTTGCGAAAAGCTGAATCCTATTTATTTCACAAAGGCCATATGACATTGGATACAAGAGAGAACTGGATGCAAGCAACAAGGGCAAGAAATGTTAATATTTTGGTGTATTTCTGGAATTTTTAATATGAATATTGCAATCTGATCGTTTTATAGAAAATAATGATTTGGTCTTCAAATTATCATCTTATTTGCCTCATCCTATTTCTTTATTATATATTTTTTTTAAATTGAGGTTTAGAGCCGCTTTCAAGATTATTTCACTTATATCACGGCTTGTTAGTTTAGGGCAGGAGGAAACCTGCAACATCTGTAGTGCTGAATGTTGCAGTAACCATGCAAGCACCGGCTGGTACTGACAGACCAAGGATAATAGCTGCAATGCCACTGTATAGATAATGCATCCTATCAATATCGCGTCAGAATGGTAACTGTCATGAACATTGATGCCAGGCTCCCAGGACGTTTGGCTCCTAAGTCAACGTTTTACCATTGCTCTACCACCCGCACTCCTCATCCTATTGATTTTGTAAATAACTTTTATTGATACCAAATGATCTTGAAATTTACCCATAAATATAGTGTCGTGTTTGTTGTTTAAATGAAGAAATTAACCTTCTCCCCACTGAGAGACATCCAGAGGCGCCCAATAGATGAGTTGGCATTTGTCCGATAAGATGGAAAGATGGAAAGATGTTCATGTAATACCCATCACAATAGATCTTATTTGACAAGCCAATCCCATCTCCTTCTACCTACATATCACAGCAATCGGCATCCATTGTATTCACAAAGTACGTATGTTTTCCAATATACACAACATTTTAAAACAAATATTCTAAATTGGTTCGTCTCAGAGGTGTGGCAGCTGAATAAGAAACTTCCAAGTTCTTGAAACTAAAACATACCAAAAAAAATTGAAAAAGACCAAAGTAGTTTCACAATACGTTATACTTGAACTTACGAAAGTAAACGGCGACTTGAAAGACAAGAACATCGGAAAGATCATGGGTCGCCTTTCATTAGCAGCAATAGCATAAATCACTCCATGACAGGAAACTCAAATAGTGAAAAGACACACTCTCAACACTGTCGTCAATATCCATCTGCGGAAATGACGGCAAACAGGAAGTCAGATTGGGTGAAACACATTCCGCAATGCCAACTTCCTGTTTGAAAGATAAAATGGGAATACAACTCTTAGCAATAAAAAGTAGAACCAACTCGACCGTGAGGGATACAATTTCAAATCAGGTAATCGTATGAAATGTCAGAAATACGAGTAAAATCGGCAACATAAATCGGCTATTGTTGAGTCACTGAATGTGGGCAAACAGAACACGCATCATCTGCCGTATTCCCATATCCTGTGCTCACCTAAAATTGGAATCATAAATCACGACGACTATAAATGTGGTCTCAATTTCCAGCAAACCTAATGAGCAATAAAAGGAAATCTAAAACAGGTGGGATTATTGCCTTGTGCTAAAGTAAATAAATCAATAAAATTTTATTAGTGAAAAATGGGTTGTTCTCAAAATACCAGAAGTAATATTACTCCTCCTACGCACATTAGACACTGGCAATATGACGTCTGACCAGTGCTTTTTGTACTATAAAAAAATCATCAACATCATCATCATCATCATCATCATCATCATCATCATCATCATCATCATCAACCTTGTTATTACCATATGATAGTCATAATAATTTACGACTGTTCCTATTACTACACAACACATAATCTAAATATTTAATGCCGCTTTCTCAATTTTTAGACTTATTGATTAAAACATATTTTTAGCAAAATTCAATCAGATTGGGAAGAACATATTCAGTAAACATGATACCTAAATACGTTAATAACTTAAAATAGCGGCCAAATACTTGTCTTGGGCAACACAGGAAGCGGTGCAAATTAATGTAATTTAACCTTTGCTGTGCTGGACCATTCAAAATCATCATTCCATTGGGCCTATCTGGTCGACTCAAACAGGAAGGAGGTTGAATATTCACTTCTTGTTCTAAACCAAACATAAAGCCATAGCACTTGCTATCCATGATCACTGAATCAGAAACTGGGATCCAAGGTTGAAGAAGTCAATGGACAGCAAGGCCGATCCACAAACATTCAACATTTACATGACTTGGTGGTCTGACCCGATGTCGACATCTCAATGACAGACATCAATTCTGCCAAATTCATTCCGGAACTCCACCATTTCGTTTGACTCCAAGAAAAACAAATTCCATCCAGTTCCAAACACTGCAAAGACGATCTCAGAAATTGGGAATGCGAGCATGTTAGGATGTCTCAGAATTGTTTTGTGAACACTTTCAAGACTCTCCCGACAACTACGACAGTAGAACTGGAGACACACCCACGTTCCCCTGTGTCAACAAAACTGCTTCTTCACCCAACATCAAAACTAATATGGCAAGTCACAACGTCATAGCTACTTTGGTTTGCTTGAAGTCCGTTTGAACACTTGAAGCCGTCACTGTGTATCAATAATTCAACAGAACATTCAACCACAGTGTGGGGGGGTAGAATCACTGGTAGTGCCGTACACTAGGAACATGAAAATTCAAATTTGAATACTGTCTGGTATTGTCTCTGCAATCAGGGATGGGAACGGGAACTTGTGTTTTTAGCTGGCCACATAGGCATTGTTTATACCTACACACAGGGCACAAAGATTCAACAAATTTAATTAAGGGCCAGTAGGCTTTGGGGACATGTACATTTTGTAGCCCGGTTCCCCTCTGCCGTTAAACTCCAAACTCCAACTTCACATTTTGTAAGCTTTACTTCTCCATAGTAGCATGTACAGGCATGCACAGAAAGGC
>JAUTBT010007454.1:0-25692 GCA_032361225.1 Lepetodrilus schrolli
ATGACGACACTGCTATGTAATACAGAGGTGTACTGTCATTATAATGACGACACTGCTATGTAATACAGAGGTGTACTTTCATTATAATGACGACACTGCTATGTAATACAGAGGTGTACTGTCATTATAATGACGGCACTGCTATGTAATACAGAGGCGCACTGTCATTATAATGACGGCACTGCTATGTAATACAGAGGTGTACTGTCATTATAATGACGGCACTGCTGTGTAATACAGAGATGTACTGTCATTATAATGACGACACTGCTATGTAATACAGAGGTGTACTGTCATTATAATGACGACACTGCTATGTAATACAGAGGTGTACTGTCATTATAGTGACGACACTGCTGTGTAATACAGAGATGTACTGTCATTATAGTGACGGCAATAGCGGTAAGAGGTACACCAGATTCCACTGGGGTCTGTTTATTGCTCCATGCGTCGACTCTCATAAGACTAGAAGTGCGCTTTCAGAGCTCATTTATAAAGCACTCTTTGGAAATTGAGAACGAATAGTGCACGTTAAGATGATGCGAAGATGAGAATATTGAGAATTCTTTGACATCACCTTGGTATTACATTAAGCCCGAATGTATTAGGTTAATACGTGTATATAGGAGGAGGTGCACGCGTGCAAACAGCGGATACAAACATGCACATACTTGCCAATCTTCTCTAATCGAGACTTAGCAGACTGGAAGACTCCTCATTTTCAACTCGCCATGTTAAGGGATAACATGCAGTTAACATTTAAATCAGTTAACATTTAAATCAGTTATGATCTCAGGTTCCTTGATAAATATTGTAAAAGCATTTAAATAACAGCATGTTGGACATGCTGCGTTATTACCGACTGCATCAGCTGCTGGTGCCAGGGCATGTACACTCCGGTAGCTATACAGTACGTCCATAGCATTCAGGAAATCAACACCGATCCTATAAAGATGAGCCCTCATCGAAATGGGTCACTAGTATCCGGAGAGACAGTGACAGTGCAGATAGCATCCTTGGTCTTGTCAGTACAAGCCTGTGCTTGCAGGTTTTCTGCGCTAATGATGTTGCGGGTCTCCTCCTGCCATAAACTGACAAGCCGTGATATAAGTGAACGAATCTTGAACCCCAATTCAAAAAAGAAAAGAAAAACGTTCCTGGAGAAGTCGCGATTGGTCGTGTATTCAAAATGAAGATAATTATCTCTGTTAATTAGGATTATTACGTTCTACGCTAACCAGGTTCTCTAACAATAAGATGTAATTTTATAGTTGACTGTCGGTCTTTAAACGCCTAATCCTGCGTCTATACATTTTATATTATTCTGTGATGTTTCAACCCTAGTTTCACGCGTTACAATCAAGGTTATTTAAACCTCTCTGTTACTTAGGCCCCACGTGTTAACACTACACGTTCAAACGAATATGATTCATTGTTCTTGAACTTCAAATCTTGGATAAACCCGGTCGCCACTGCGATTACGTTGAATATCCTCATAGGATCCAACTAATAGCGTCTAAGTCCAGTGATCACACGACCCTTCCGTGTGAGCAGGTCGACACAGGGCTGTCTTTGTCAGGCACGGAGCGGGCAGCCGACGTACGCCGGCAGTTTATCAGGTGACAAGATGGCGAAAGCAGTTAAGCAAATCTACCTTGTATTGTGGCCCAGCGAGTGTGAAGTCAACTATCAAATTGCGTCTAAATTAACCGCAAGGGGGTCCACTGAAAAGGTACCCGTATGATAGATACACTTAACCCGGATCTATGGGACTACTTGAACAAAGAGGTCTTAGCTAAGATTGCTGTAGATCCAGCGTATGTTAAACTATCACCTATGTCGCCTATAGTAGACCCTATTGCAAAGATTAGTTTTAAGTATTTCATTCGTTCTTTGGCACCTACTTCTCTTGGAATTCGTGTTCTCCATATTCGAGATTAGTACACGCATATCAAGCCGTGTTCACTATAGATATGACTAATTAATGTTTCTTGCACTGATTCCGTGTGTTAATGGTAGGCAGGATATACTATATAGGTAGTGTCGTCTCTGGCAGAGAGATCCAGAAGACACAGGATGGGTAAAACTGCCAATGACAATATCCACGTGAACTGTTACTTCATATCCTATTTTCTTGTCATCTATCTTCTCTCCACATAGAGCTGAGCTAGACATATTTCACTGACTTACTCGGTGAACTGAGCGGGATCTAAACATAATGGATGCTGTATTTATTTTCACGTTCAAGTCTCCATTTACAGTTAATCGTTTGGGTATAAAAACATGACAGAATCGTGTTGTGCGTAACCTAATGCCGTCAAATAAATCACGAATGGGTGCTGGGAATCAGAATGCGTATAGATTCCATCCAGAAAATTGCCATTGAAATTCAATACGCGTACATTGATACTGATGTCATCAGCACCCTTATCTCCAACAACCAAAGTTTTTGCTTCTGCGTCCACCCCTGCTGCTACTGAATTTTTCTTTTTCTTTTTGAATTGGGGTTTAGAGCTTCTTTCGAGATTCTTTATGGGCTTCTCAGTTTAGGGTAGGAGGAAACCCACAACATCCGTCGAGCTGAATGTTGCAATAAAACAGACCACGGATGACACTTGCATAGCCACGCTACAGTCAGTGCATCAGAATATCGCGTTAGAAAGGTCACTTTCGCGAACATTGATGCCATAGGCTCCGAAGTCCAACGTTCTACCACTGCGCTAGCTCCCGCCCACTGCTGCTACTGCTACAATTGCATCACTGACCACCACCAGATTCTGCTAATCTAACTTTTAATGATATAGTTGCATTTCTTGCCTGGAATCATAATATCGTGAAACACCACAATGAAACACCAGAGATCAGACATGGGAAAATGAAACACGAGAAATGAAATGTAGAACACCACACACGGGAAATAAACACGAGGTACGATGAAAGACATATAGCTCATGAGACAATAGACTTCTGTGATGGTACGTCTGAAATACTAAAGAGAAAAGAAATGAGATTCATTGTACATGAGACACAAGAGATTAGCAATGAGCTACCTACTGTGAGACAAACGTGAGAAGAAGATGTACGGAGTATAGTAGACATTAGACGTCTTGCACAATACCTAACTGATGGAGAATGGTACACGAGCCAGTATACATGGTATACAAGACATGAAACACGAGACACAAGACATGAAACATCGTACACGAATCACTTTACATTGCACACGAGTCATTAAGAATATATACCAGACATGACACACGATATACCAGACATAGGACACGAGTCATTATACACGGTATGTGAGACATGAAACACGGGACACGAGGTATTTATGTTGACATTTTATGATTCTCCTAGCTATATACAAATCTTTTGATTGATTGTGTTCCGTTAATATTTACACTCAGAGATTATACATTGTGGAAATAGGACACCAAATGTAGGGTTGTGTCGTGAGGTTCTGTAGAGTTTGAGTGTAAAGACCACCTGCAGTACAGATATTAAGAATGTGATTAAGCCAATCACACGGTTAACTTTTATAGTAGTTTTTCAAAGAGTAAAAGGTTAACAACAGGTAAACCAAAATGGTTTTTAATTAAGCTAGCAAAGAGAGTTGGTGTCAGAGGTCATGGTATATTATATGTCCTCGGAGAGTACTTTGAACAACTTTGAACAACCATGTTGCAAAATTTCAACAGATTTTTAGAATTTCCTAACCGACAACAGGACCCAGTAGGCTAGTAATGTCATGATCTGATAATCCCACTGTTATGTTCTGGCAATCCCAATGTTATGTTCTGACAATCCCAATGTCATGTTCTGACAATCCCAGTGTCATGTTCTGACAATCCCAATGTTATGTTCTGACAATCCCAATGTTATGTTCTGGCAGTAATCGCGTCATGTTATGGCATTGTTGGTAATTATTTTGTAGTATTTACTTAATTTGTAGGGCATGTCTCCGTATCTCTTCGGATTGAAACACTGATCGACGGTAGTACACGTGTCGCACTGAAGCTTCATTCTCTCTCAATACTACAATATAATTGCCAATTGCTCGTTATTCTTGACAAGTGCTCTTCATTGTCCATGTCTGTGCCTCAAGCATATTGCCAATTTTAAAACGCAAATACATCTTGTTTGCTATTCCTTAAAAAATCGGTGAACATTTCTTTCAAAATTAAATTAAAGTACCTATCACTATTCAAAGTCTGTCATGTGTTCTATATTCTAGGCCATGTTAATTGGACCCGTGTTTACAAGGTGTTTGGCACAATGAACTGTTCTGATAACACAACCTGTTGATGATCAAATACGCGAGTCTCAAGAAGCACCTGCTAACACTAGAAGTATCATTTGATTCTCATCATTACCCTAGCAAAATGCAATCTGCTTTTTATAGTGTTTTTCCCCATTTTCTACAGTACTTTATTGTGTGCTATAATTTATTTGTGAATCTCAATATCATTTCTTGGGTTTCAATCGTATATAGTGGTTCAATGTTATTGTATGGGTGGCTACCCTCTATTGTCGACGTACAGTATCACTCTGGCTTCGTTTGTTTGAAGTTACGTGCAATATGCATCTTCCCATGTTCTAATTTATGTCGGTGTTCTGAGTATCAAACGCTATTTAACCTGTCGAAACTTAATACTATTGCCTGAGAGCTCTGTATGCAACATGTCTATTAATGGTTTTGTTCACGTGTCACTCCATCTGTTGAACACGGCATTTGGGGATAGTGTCTGGCGTATAACAAGCACAGGCAAATTAACTATTTACTGTAAGAACTGCCATGGCAGACACAGGTCTACTGGAATTTTTTGGAAGCTATAACAACTTTACAAAGTCTGTGTCATAAATCTACGAGTTGTCTTAACCTTCTTCTTCCTGGGTAGGGCATCTCTAGTTTCTTCTGACATACAGAAGGTTAAATATTGGGGTAATCTGCATTAAACTTTATTCACGCCACTCGGTGAATGTTAATACATGTATATGATAATGGTAGACAACGGCTTAGGTTGTTTATTGTACGTGTGTACTATGAAGTGTAGTGTTATTGGGCTGCACATACATGCATGTATACATGATACAGGACATGTATGCTGACAGCAGGACACACGGATTCAAGGTTAATTGGTCAGTATATACGTGCGTATCCCACCCGTCAGTCCTGCCTAAAATCCCTGGACGGACTTGAGAAGATAACGTACACTGCGTATTTCACGTGTCAATGGCTCATTCAGCCAGTACCTGTCTACACACTCAAAATGTCGCTATCGTGACTACATTGCAAAACCGATCAAATGAAAGAGGCAGTCGGCGTGAAAAACAGGCCATTCATTCACAATGTACCCCATTCATAACTCGCGTGTGGCGAATTGCTCCCGGCGTTACGGACATCGCCGACGGTATCTGAATGCTATAAGTAATCTCATCAATGCGGCCGGATAAGCATGTCGATAGCTTATTTACTGACTCGCGTCGGATTTGAATAACACACGTAAGCGATATCCAATTGACAATCTGTAATAGTACACTCTATCGCTGCATTGTAGTGTTATTAAAACATTCAATATAGGCCATACTATTGTACTTTAATTTCCAGTGTCCAATACCTGTGGATATAACGTACTAGGATATCATTACTACACGTGCTTAGTTGTTATCTGTTAAATCACGGACTAGGCAATGTAACGTCTACATTTTCATGTATTCTGTACATATATGCAGATAGCCTACTTACCGATATACATATATTATATATAGATGGCTAAGATTGCCGCTAAGTTTATCCATAGAACAATAACAGTATTTTATTGAACTGACCGTATATTCCAAATAATACCCATCTTGCCATCCAATCTCTGTATATATCTGGCATTCTATTGGAGTGTTAACAGAAGCGATCCAGATTTGTTATCTTTATCTATCCTATTAAATACAGTTATTCATCGGCGATGTTATCATGTAGATTTTGTACATAGCAATGGTATTTTCTTTGAAATGATATATAATAGATACATTCATTAACTCTATTAACTCGGTCTTAGCTGAAAACACATTTTAGCATATTTTATTTGAACTGAAAGAAGACATTATCCGCTGTAGTGACTAACTTCCTGTCTATTCAGAATATTAAGTTATCGCCTTTAGATCCAGTCACTGTAACGCAGCAATCTAGTTGTCCCACGACATTTTAAACAGCGTGTTAACAACACGAACATCTGTTGTGATAACATAAATAAAATAAAACGTTTTAACAACATTTCTGTATTATTATTATAATTTTGGTTAATGTGGATATCATTTTATAACGTTACCCTACATCAGCTGCAGGCGACATGCTAATCTGCCCGTGACCCCAGGATAGGTGTACTTACACCTGTTCCTACCTGCCCTAATATTGCATTACAGGTAATGTGTAAACATGTAACCTCTATTATGTCGTGTATTCAATTAACCTCTCTTTGATGTTCCTGTGCTACAACGGGGAATGCCTGCTTTATATCGTATAATGTATGCGGTTGACCTTAGGCAATCCACATAATATTTTGCATTCGTAGTTTGAAAGGCTCTACCACAAACATATAGTGTGTGAGGCATTTAATAGGTTAATGATGCCGGAGATTTGTGCTGAAAAGAACGGCTCGGACGGGAAATTGAATAATTTGAACAGTATTGAAATACTTTCGACCGATTTATAAGACTCAATGCAAGTGATTTCCATATAGTATTTGTACGACGGAGTCTCCCCTCTGCACAATGTTCTGTTATATAGGACCACTTCAAACGTCAAGATATCATGGATATACCGGCTTCAAACCACATCTATGAGCACTGGCATGTGTGTGTTCACGCGGTTATTTCAAGAATATTGAGCCGAGTATTAGCAGAGGACGTTTATGCGTGTTGTCTCGTCACGTGATCGCGACTGTTCACGATTCTACTTAACGTTGTCATAATCTGTAATACGGAGCCTCAATGTCACGTGACACGTAGAACAGAGTTGTACAGTGTCAGTGAAACCATTACCTCTGTTCATCAGCATCAGCCGTCGCTACCTTACCAGATTGTGACAACATTATATAGTTGCTGATCCCATCGACATGACCTGTTGCTGATACATCAGTGAGATACTGTAGAATATGTCACTTAAAACATCAGGTTTAAGATTATGTACATATAATAATAATAATATATATATATATATATATATATATATATCACACACACACACACACATAAGCCATTAATTATGAGATACAATATACTAAACCAATGATATCTCAATATAAAATGATGGTATCTGGAGGCAGTAATGATAATATAATGACAGTTCTTATGTACGTCTGAGTTCTCTAGTTACATCCGAGAACAGTGTGTTCCGACGTACTTGTATTGGTCCCAATATACTGCTCTACTTTGTGACGAATGTGATATTTCATAGTAATATATTTTTTAAATATTGTGTCAATTTCAGTTAGGATAGTGAGAGGGATGGATGGATGGAGATAATGAGATAGAAATAAAGAGAGAGAGAAATAAAGAGAGAGAGATAGAGAGAAGGGAGGGGAGGGGAGGGAGGGAGGGAGATAATGGGAGAGAGAGAGGAGGGGTAGAATGAGAGAAAATAAAGAGAGATAGAGAGAGAGATAAACACATTATTATATGTACATAATTTTAAACTTGTTTTAAGTGAGAGAGAGAGAGAGCAAAAAACTAAAGAGAGAGAGATTTAGTGTGCCTGTGTGTGTATGTGTGTGTATGTGTGTGTGTGTGTCTGTGTGTATGTGTGTATGTGTGTGTGCGCACGCGTGCGCGCGCGTGTGTGTGTGTAAAGTGTGCATACTGGTACTAGATGTTCACTGGCATACCATTGGGACTTCATTGTGTGTGTACATGTTACTGATCTTCTAGAGTCGCCCAAAGTTTAATGTAACCAAACAGTTATGATGTAAAACAAGATCAGGGTGGATTTCGAATTAAGTATTTCCAACTAACAATGAGCGTCTTGGTTTCCTGGTTAATATACACTAGTCTGTTTGTATCTGTACGCTAGTATTCCTGTGTCTGTATGTATCTGTACAAGTGCTTTTAAATAACGGCCCGTGGCGATTTATACCCGGCGTCGTGACGTTTTGAGTGTTGACATTTGCAGACTATGTCCGTGTACTTGACAGTCTCTTTCTTCACGTGTAAAATAAACTACAACCATTTTTCCAATTCCTTTATTCCCAGGTCGTATATTTTCTCTGATGTTTACTATCACCGACGTCCACAATCCCATCACTAGTCATTAAGGTGTCCCATTTCAGCAATAAATAAAGCTCTACTGTCTACACGATCAAGGTGATATACTAAACGGCTTCAATTACATAGCTTGATACATTCATACTTGTATAATTCGTTTAGATAAGGTGAATGGTCGTAGTTATCAGTAGCTGTTTCAAAACGTATCACTCTGCTTCCCACCATTAGTCTACTTGTCACAATGTAAGTGTACGTTCACGACATGGCCTCACGTTATCTACTTCTCAGGTATCCCTGCATCACTACCCAGCAAGCCGCTTGTAATGATCCTAGTGTATGTTGAAGTATTAACTCAATTCTAATATAAGTACTACTGCAGTGTAGAAAATTGCCTGATATTAACCATAGACAATAATGGACCCTAGAATTGTTATTATTAGCATATCATTACCCCTTGTATTTTTATAAAATATTGTGTCTATCTGTTCCTCTATGATATCCTCGGACCTACAATTGACTCTATCCACCACCACCCCTACTCCCTCCTCACCCTACCCCCCATTTCACCCCTACCCTCCTTACCCCCCACCGCCACTGCCACTCCCACGCCCACCCAACCACATACAGACTTACAACGATGCACGCTCAAACAGTGCAGTAAGAAATTCCGTTACCACATCTGTTTTCATAATTATATTTGCACATCTTGATCTTAGAGATGAACTATTCTATAAACCTTGACGTTTAATTGTAAGATGAATCGAGCAATGCTCCATATATGTAGCGACCTAGTACTCGGCGAACTTATATTCTATCAATGGGACTGTTGTCGAACCCGGAATGAATGAGACAAACAAGCATGGTCTCCACTGTGCCACGCTGTGTTTACCCAGAGTTCTGCGCGGCGCGGGGGTTCACCTCCTCTGACAATAGTAACCATAGCACTTTTTGTTTCCATTGAAGAAAAACAAATTTTCAACATTCATAGTTAATATCTGCCTGCGCCCAATGCATGTGGAAACGTCTATCTCACGTCTTGCTGCTAACTCCAGTAAGGCCCCGGGATGGCGTCTGTTGCTTGGATGACATCCATCAACTATTTGGAATCGACTGAGATTTCGGTGGGATTTATATGAGCAGCTAAATTGTGCTGCATTATCCACAGGTGTGGTACAGGTGCGCCATTGATTGAGAGAACAAAAGAAACCGACACCTATCTTTCACGTGTGGCGTCTACATCTTGGATTCATTTGCACACACTGGCTGGAAGGCGTAGGTGCCTATGCTCAAACATGTTGTTATCCTTGGACAGCGTGCTGTTGTCTTGTATACCAACAGCCATCATTATGTAACCCCATTAGCCGACTCTCTTGTCCAATCGTTCCGTAGTCTTCACACAACATACACCAACAGTTCACGCCATATCACCGACGTGGATGTTCTAGATAGTTCCACGCCATGTCACCGAAGTGATGTTCTAGATAGTTCCACGCCATGTCATCGAAGTGATGTTCTAGCTAGGTCCACGCCATGTCACCGATGTCATGTTCTAGCTAGGTCCACGCCATGTCACCGATGTCATGTTCTAGCTAGGTCCACGCCATGTCACCGAATTGATGTTCTAGCTAGGTCCACGCCATGTCACCGTAGTCATGTTCTAGTTAGGTCCACGCCAAAAGTTTGTTACGATCAACAAGTAACGTCGGAAGAAGTCGGACTTCATATTTTCGGAGTAGATACTTTATGTATGTTGTCTAACAGTCTATACTCGAGGAATATTAGTGTTCTTAGTGTGAATGGATGTTGAACAACATTTCTATCTATACTTATATCTGCCAAACTATATGCTTTAACAAACAACACATTACATGCACTGAATAAGTTAATACTCTGGTATACATTTTGCAATAATAATATTGCATTCAAAAGGATAGCGTAAGCCTGATGAATGAGTGGGTGAATGGTTTGAATGGTTTTTCCGAACTTTAGACTAATTCACCACATACTTGTGCACACCGGTATCTAAGTATAGCCCTGGTTCCATGTTTTCCCCCACCAGTCTGAGATTGTATTCCCAGGATGTTTCCCAGGGCGAAGTAGAAAACATTCCAAGAAGAAGACATCTTGACATGCATGTAATTGTTTGTTGCTGAAATTCCCCTCCCAGATTGGGAACGTATATTCGCTATAAATATTACAGCTGCATTTCATTAGGAGCGCGTATTAAGCTGGCTGTGTATGGAAGTATGGCCTAATTGACTGAGATTAGACTTCGTATAGTATCAGAGACTATGTCTCAGGTACTCGGTCTATATGACCTAGCAAGATCTTGCTGAAGTATTAACTGTGTCCGCTACGTATGGTCGATGTAAAGTAGAGTTATTTATCGAGGAATGTAGCGAGAAGGTGCTTCCATCTAAAACTGAAATCCCCAATTGTTAGTCTTACTACTGGCATGAGGTTGGACAGTGTAATAGATGTTCCATTAATAGATCACGTATCAGATACAGTCGTAAATCAAGACTAATCACACCATGGCACTGCACGTTGGAGGTTTTTTTCAGTTCAGTATAATTATTATCAAGTACATTAGTTCAAAACTATTTCAAGTAATGTTCTGTACGAACTCTTGACTTTTCCAGTGTCGAATTTGAAACCAAATGCAGTTTCACACCTACAGTATACGTTTCATATTTAATTATTTAAGTATACGATGACAACATGGTAGTAATTGCCCACCAATACAGATAATGGCGACTCTCACCGATGACATGATGTGATATCGCCCCAAGCACAAAGCATGGCCTTTAAGTTGTAAATTCTATCATGTAGATG
Organism: Lepetodrilus schrolli; assembly: GCA_032361225.1. NCBI lineage: Eukaryota > Metazoa > Mollusca > Gastropoda > Lepetellida > Lepetodrilidae > Lepetodrilus > Lepetodrilus schrolli. The sequence continues at coordinate 11,089 of JAUTBT010007454.1, forward strand.
AAAAAAAAATCATTATTGGGAATGCACAATGGAGCGACCTTCTCACGACTGTTGCGTAACCCTAGGACCACCCCCTGCTTTCTGCCCCTCCCCCTATACTCCTCTCCCCACTCCTCCCTCTCATTGATGACATTCGAGTATATGATTTTTACTTTAATTATATTTGTATAACATGTTTTGTTCGTGCATATTCTGGAATATTAGTGTCCAGTTGACGACCCGGGTCTGATTATTTAAGAAGGGCATTCATCCCGGCACCCCAGGGATACTTAATTCCGTTCAGGACTCACTTCATGTGGTACCCCTGGCACACATCTAGAGGGAAACCTGCGCAAACAGCCAACCAATGAAATCATTTTCCTGATGAATTTGGTGTAAAAATCTATCCAATGAAATAGATTTTGTCGTTGTTCTATTTATAGCTCATAAACTGTTTGCGCACATTTCTCTCAAGATGTGTGCCAGGGGTACCACATGAAGTTAGTCCTGAACTGAATTAAGTACCGCTGGGGTGCGAGGATGAAGGTCATTAAATATTAAAAATTAAATATATCATTAGTTAATAACCGGCAAACCAAAATGTCAGAAATGGCTAGCAAAGAGTCAGTGTCCGGCATCCTGGTTCATCAGTGCTAAGAGAGGGCATTGACATACCCCGTTGTTAACTTTCAACCTTTTTGAATAATCAGCTAATTGGGTGGTTAGCTTAACAAACGGACAGTACTGGTTTCTCGCCATCATGGCTCATTGTACCGACTACAGCTGTTGGTTCCGACCACTACCTGCAGACGTCTTGTACCTGACTGTCCTGAATATCTCCCGACTATCTCCCGACTATCTCCTGACTATCTCCTATGTCTTGTACTGGTGTCACCTAGTCTGTGCGAATTATTCCCTACAATAACAACACTCGTCTCCACCACTAGGAACCGCACATACCGCACACGTAATGCAGGGGGGAAATATGCATTGACGTCTCCGATCCGAGTTACACACGTTCTAGCACTGTGATTTACATCTCAGATAGCCGCATTAATTCAACTAAGGACGTCAACCTCAAATGTACCTAATCTCTAGACAGACTTGGACATGAAGTAATTACTACCGTCTGAAGCTGGCTGTATAGTGCATTCTTTTTACATTGTTTGTAAACCTTGAATATTGGACTTTAGTAGAATTCAATTTGCATTGCTAATGCTATATAATGAACTGTAGTATACTGAAGTAGGTTTCCTGTTCCACCAGTGTGTTTCTGTCTGGAGACAGAAAGTATAATAATCCACCAGAGACAGTCATGTAGGATATAATAGGTACATCTAAGGTAAAGGAGATTTCTATCAGAAACTAGGCCTCTGTGTGGGAGAAAGGTGGCTGTATCTAGCTGTACAATATAGCTCCATCTCCCACCACGTGTTGGTCTCTCTGTATGAGCTGCTGTTGAAGACACCGTCTGTTGTTACAACTCTCAGCACGTTCCTGTATACGACTCCCAACGCAGTTTCTATCGACAGCCACTGGTTACAGTGAAGCTGAGGACAATATTTGTGTGTTGGTTGTCTGCTGGTTGCCTGCTGGTTGTCTGAGTGTCATTGTTCTGACAGGCGTGTACCCCACCATGCCATGTAATTCCTGGCCGAACTTTATTTATCCTGGAGCTGCTGTCAAATTACCTGACAGTTGACATTTAAACGCGTTAGATTGTCGAAATTTAAATAAATGGTTGAAATCCCAAGTCAATGTGTAAGTGTCAGTATATTACGCGTGCGTACAAATATACAAATATACACGCTTCACGTTCAGGCCATTCCCAGAGAGTGTCTCTTACGACGGCGCCCCCAGAGCGTCCACTACGAAGTGCAAATCTGGCAGGAACTTCAGAACGTGTCATCACAAACCACGTGTTCTCGTCCATTAACACTCAGCCAGACATATACCTTCCTCTACTGTGCGTTCTACACTGTACCTGCAAGATATTCTCATCTAATCTACTCTGCCTGCCTGCCTTCAATTAAGCCGCTGTATATGTTCCTATTGGTACATTACAACTACCTCGTACATTCACACCCAGACACCAAGCGGTGTATCCACACTGCCACTGCCACGCAAGTAACCCTTCATGGCGATTACATCTACAGTATAGATGTCTGTGCATATTCGTTAGTGAGTCTCTACTTAATAATTAAGTGTATCAGCGGTGTTCTCTTGGCCAAGCTAATCCTGATGCTACAACACTTGCAGTGTGTACACTGGCTAAGTGACATCCAATGCTGCATGCAGGTTGTCAGCGGAGTCGGGAGTTAAAGAGTGTATTCACACTGCAGTCCGAGTCATCCTCATCTGACCTTCACATAGACGCTGGGTGGTTGGCGGCTGTCTCGTGTGAGTCTATACTAGTGCACGTGAACAACGTGCATCGCAGAACATCCCAGACGTCAGTGGGATCAGCTGTACGTTACAGGTGTATATCACAAGTGTATATCACAAGGTATTTCCTTAAATATAGCTCATCTCTCAGACAGCAGTGCCAGTGATTTAAATTAGGTACAAAGCCATCTTGAACTGATTCCACACAACGCTTCCTAGAACTAGTATTTTCTTCAGATCAACAGCACACTGGTACTGGTCTTTAAGTACACAACACTTGTATTAGTAATTGTTCTATTCCTGTCATGCTTCTGGAAACGGTTTTCGTGAAGGTGTTTCAAGCTTGAGATATTGAATGAGCAAGTCTGTTCCAGATATTCTGTTGTTCTATTGTATCCATGGTGTCTGGTTGTTGTGTCTTGTCGTGCCTAGTTGTGCCAGGGGTAGACATGTATAGGTATCTCATCCAGCATGGCATTGTAGAGTTTAGTATTCATCGACTGTGGTATTCACAATCGTCTATCTTGTCGAGATTTACGACAACGCTCTCCAGCACAGGATGTGAACTAAGACATATTCAAACCAACTCGACATCTGAGTCATCTCGACAAACATACGCGACAAATTCCATAACTGCAGTTATTATTCACATTATATCTAACATATTTTGAAGATATATCGGCTTTCAGAGTTGCTTGGTTTCTAGATGTCATAGCACACTGGGATTTGAACTTTCTGAAGAGCACGTGAACCCCATATGCCTATAAATACAGTTACACGCGTATTACATGCCTATGATGTGTGTTCAGACGTGTACGTAAATAGTTGTATGTATACACCAACAGCTCACCAATACAGATATTTAACTCTTTGAAATATGTTGTTTATTGCAGGTAATTTATAACAAATAAAACTATTGTTTAAAAGAATTGTATTGCTTCTTAGTCTTCTAGATTCCTGGCAGTGGATCGCTGGTGACGTCACCATGACGCACTGTGACAGGCCCCACTTTATTAACACGGGCGCCACCTACTTATCAGATCCACTCCACGGTTCACGCGCACGTGGATGCAGTTGTTTGCACATCTGAGCGTTTTTGCAGGGTAACTGTACAAGAAGGAACAGCTGCAATTCCGAGTGCTGTATATAGCACAGGAACACAGAGAGAAAGTTAGCGTGGAGAGGGTTAACATGTCGAGAGTTAACGTAACATGCCATCGTTCCTGATAGAAGGCGGATAGTGTTTCGTAGCATTCACTTTACAATGTCGTAACCACATGCTCCTGTAAAACACCACTTTCCATCTGCCATGTTTAATCAAACTAAAACTGCCTCTTTACATTGTAAAGTTGCAGTTTAAGACATTGATTAAAAGGAAAGCATGTCGACCCATGACAGGTTGCACTAGGTTTGACTTCTAATCGTTATGTATCAATTGAAGACGTTCGTGTTTACGTTATGGAAGCGTTGTGCTATGTATCGTGCTTGTTACGAGTGTAAACGTTATAGCCATGTATGACTGGTAGATATAGAGACATGTAGCAATGTATGAGGCGTAGCCATAGGGACGTAGTACAATGCGTACACGTGGTAGCCGGTTATGTGTAGACGTGGTTGTCGAGTGTGGTTGCTTGATGTGTGCATGTGGTAGCCTGGATTTAAACATATTTTATTCAACTGAATAAAATTAGGTAACAAATATCCTTGTAGTTTATGAAATCCGTTCCTGTGTATTTACATAAGTAATGTGCATATATTATCATATAACAAAGAACTATTTACAGAAACAAAGACAAGAGGGCAGTACGATACAAGTAATATTTAAAACAGAAAATAGTGTTGTAGAAGTGGTAGAGATGTCGGCTTTGTAAATGCAGTTGTTGCTCTAGATACAAGCATGGCAAACTATGACGACAAGACGTCCACGTACATGAAACAAGCTAACTGAGCGAAATAATGCGTGCCGGGTTTCTAACTTAATGGCTAAATTATATCTTTCATACTGCCATGGAATGGCTTCCGTTATATCTAAAAGGATAGTGATAAAGAGTTTCAACCTTTTGTAAACATCTCCATTTCGAGAGATGTCGAAGTGAGACCGTAAGCTGGGTGGTCTATTCACTGGAGTAGAGGGTGATGGTTCGATTTTCTGAAACTCTGATAGCTATAGCAGTTATGTAAATGCAGCCTTGAAACAAGCGTGAAATTGTACATTCCTTCAGAACGCTCACGAGCCTGAGGACATTGGTACTTAGTGGAAGAAGTCATCGGGGACTGGGAGACATATTTCACGAATATTTGTACAGCTTCTTTCAAGAAGCATCCTATGCTGGTTATATTTCATTAACATTACCATGACACTCGAGGTCATTGATGAAGTCTCAGATAGCATCGACTTCATTTGCACGATATTTGGTATTTGGTTTTGAGAACATGGAATTGAATAATTGGGTTCATTTCCTTTAATGTCTTAAGTTAGCGAAAAACACGGTGTGTAGCACAAGCAACTGGAACATTAGTTTTTTAGCAGTATATTATGGAAAGTTCATCTTGGAATTGTCAAGTTTGTATATGACTTGGGGCAAGATCTCACGAACGTCACACGGAATTTTAATTGACATGTTCTGATGACATTTATGTTCTGTTCAAGGCGAAAAAAACGTGTTAGGAATGTACCATGTTTATTTGACATTTTCCAGACGATATTGTATAACTCGTTCCTGCGTGAGATAAAGCAAAAGAGCTGTAAGTAGAATTATACTTTTTGTGTGTTTTTCAAATGCAAGCAATCGCACATGTTGTTTGGAAAATATTTTAATGATTCCATTTCAAACGTTTCAAAGAAGTAAACATTCCACCATATAATATTTCTCAAAATTTGGCCTTGACATTTTCGTAGCATTTTCAAAATATGCACAAGAAAAGAAAACACTGTCACATTAGTTGACAAATGATCTCTATAAGGCAGGTTATCCTACTATCACGTGACATTTAACATTTATCGAGGTATGTGGAAAGTAATCGATATAAAAAACTGAGGTAAACATTCCTACTGCAATGTTTATTAAGCTCACTTCTCGGCTACTAATTCTAATTGGTTTCAGATAATTCGAAATAGATATAAATAAACCGCTTGAATAGTTTCCGCCAAACGAGAGGAAGTGTTTTAAAATAGATGTTTTGATGGTATCAGTTCTTGTTAATGAAGTTTAATCAATGGATGTGATGTATCAAACCCAACTTTCAATTCTCTGTCATTTAGTGAAACAATTATTTATCTTGAAAAGAACGTATCCATGTCAAATTCCTTATAAATTCAGCATTGACACCGCCTGTTCTCATGTGTGTTGGTTTTTCTCATGGAAAATGTTAAAAAAAAGACACAGCTTTCAAGATTCAGAAGTGTTAGAAACACAAGATTAACACAGTTTTCACATTGATAAACGTGACATGAGACACATGTCAAACAATGTGTGCAGAACATAGCTTATTTATGAGGTACACACGTAATATTTCTTTCTGAAGTTGATAGGAGGATGGCTTCAAGCATTCCTGGAGTTTCGGGACATCTGCTAACTTAGCTGCTAATTTCTGTGATGCACTAACGGTTATGGGTGCATCACACTAACGGTTGGCAGCACATCACTGATAGCAACATCGTCTTCTGATATGAACCCTGCGGTATGCCTTTAGACAAATGGCTCAGTTTGAAAATGTCTCTGTTCATCCAGCAGGGAATGGGTACCCGATAGGATGAGATGATACTGCCAATGCTAAACCTCTAGCGCTGGGAGCAGCAGTTTACTTTGTATATTCCTCAGGGAGTAGAGAAGGCAATCGAATAATTTGTCGGTTTAATACTATGAGCAGCATGGCGTTGGAAGCTGAGCATTTTACACTTGCAATTACTATTGTTGTTGTTGATGTAATTATTATTATTATTATATACCGTACAAAGGTAGAGTAATTATTACGCAAGGATAACAAAACAACCTGTAATCTTTACTTGGTAGTATATGAGGTTGGAATAGTTCTGCTCAGCGTAAGCTGGCTAGTAATAATGCTAATTAGAACAGTTGTGAATACTAGCGTACTATTGTTGTGAATACAACGTACTATTGTTGTGCATTTCAGATGGGATATATACGAAGTCGAGGCGAGGAGTATTTTATTGAACCAGTAAAAGGACACAATCTCAACGTAACTCTGAAACATCCACACATCATATACAAGAGATCGGCGCTGCCACACGCCTGGGACATCAATGAGTTGCATAAACTCCACACCAAGGACGGAAACCTGAAGCAAGCATGCGGTGTGTCAGGTAGGCTCAGGTATTTCTTTATATTACTCCTATGTTCTGAATGTATTTCATACAATTTCAAGGGTTAATTATCTGTTTGTAGAATCACATCAATTCCTCTTGCAAGTTTCACAGTTCAAGTATTAAGTAGAATGTTATACAAGTTTTTCACTTATAAGATGTGAGGAACGCCTATTCAAACAAACAAGTCTTACATGCAACTCAATCGACAGCTTGTATCCATGAAGAAAAACCTCATAAATTACGTTTTTAACAAGCTCACAGTTCAGGATTAATCAAATGTCAGTTCTTGCTCGCAGTTGACCTACTAGACATGTTTCGAGATTTGGAAGGATGTGCAGTTGACATGTACCCTTCACCTAACTTGTTAGTCAGAGTAAAATTATCCCAGGGAATTTGCTCATTTTAATGGCAATAAATTGCCAGAATTATCTGTGTAATGCCGCCCATGTCTATCCTAGCTGGTCACAGAGTAGTACGCCAGTCGGCAGGTTTGGGAATTCCAATAACAGAAGTGCATTTGTCAATTGGTGATAACACTGTTGAAGATTGTAGTGTATATGGAACGACACACGATACCTCTACTCTAATAATATTATTTTACATGAAGAACAAGTTAAAACCTAGCAATATCTAAATAATACTGTAATATTGTTATGATACGTTTTGTGGGTAGACTATCCATAGTCTCAGAGTGTGAAAGTTTAAATATACATTATATTGATTGGTATTATATTTACATGAAGCCGCTGAAATAATCTAGACTTGCTTAACCGACCTATGGGGATAGTTTGGATAGAAGTATTTGGGTGAGAACTAGGTGTGACAGACTATTCTGTGGGATGGGTATGTATATCCGGTATCATGCGAGGTACATACCCGCTTTACCGCTCAGAGCCCCACCCCTTGTTCTTCTCAAATATATATTTTTGTTGTTGCAAAAATGCACCAAAGAAAATGTAAAGTTAAAATGTTTAAATTGAAAACATCGTCTTTAATACGCCCACTATCATTAATGACACTATCACCTCCCATCCCGACGGACTCAGACTCAGTCAAAGGCTCGCTAATGATTGTTTCTGTAGTATTGTTTTCACATTATTACTTATTTAAATAAGAAGGTAGGAACAATTAACAACAATAAATACGAGGACGTCTTCAAACTTATTAGGAGATCAGGCTCTTATTTCTCGAAACAAACAAGTTTGAGAATTTGCTCAGCTGAGATTTCTCCCATTGACTCACTGCTGCAACGAGTAAAAACTCAAACCCAGCTGAGGTTTTACTCAAGTTACAGCACTGAGTTAATGAGAGAAATCTTAGCTGAGCAAAATCGCACTCAAGTTTGTTTCGAGAAATTGTGGCTAGTGCTACTTCTGAAATACCTGACGTATTCCAGAACGATTAAGCTTTCCCATTTGTTCTTGGAGAAATGTATTTGTCTCATCAGACTGGTCGCTAGGTGTGTAGCTAGCGATGTGTCACTGATGACATCTTCTAGTACTCGTACTGTCCTGTCAGTGCCGTGTGTCGTTGATCAGTGCCAATCATGGCACACACCGCACCGGAAGTAGCCACGCCGGGGAGTGTTGGGCCCTCGGGGTAATAGTAAGTCAATATAGCACACTTGTTGGACTTAATGAGGCACTTCCAAAATGCCAAAGTGTTGTGTAATCATATATATGCGCTTCGTGTTGGGTTAGAAAAGTCCATCTGTCGCATCAATTCGCTTCCAGCTGTGTACTTGACGAAGTATTCGTCGAATACTAGTACCAGAGTCCTCCAATACAAGCCGTCACTTCTTGATGAAACAATATAATACAAAGTGTAGCACCGTGTCAAGGGTCGCCTTGTCTATGAGGTATAGGGCTTGATTTTTGATGGAATAATTTAATGGAATAAAACAAAGTTGTAATAATAATAATAATAATATTGCTCCGATTCCATGCTCGAGAGCGTGCTCATAGCGCTACATTATTACCCCGGTCAATGAATCAGTGTGCTCATTTTCTTTCTCAACTCCCTGGAGGGTATACAACCAAACTGTCTTTCAAGGCGCCAGAAGGTTATCATTGTTGGACGTATTGGCGCTTGAACGTTTTGAGAGCCATAACCGCGCAATAGAAGATTGTCATTCACATGGTCATCTTGGACAATGCTTGAATTCATAATGCAAACTGGACCCTGTCCACACGATACGTGAAAACAACACCCTGACATTTAGAGCACCTACATATTGTACATCATACTTCGAGATATGGACCTTTAGCGTGTTTACCGTCAACGTTAACTCCATCTAATCATAGCCACAGTTCGCATCCCTGTCAGTGAGCGGACAATGGTAAATGTTGGTGGATGCCAATCTGTTGGCACTAATATCTCCTAAGTGTGATATCTTATCCGATCCCACGTGTCCAGACGCACATGCCGCACGTGTCCAGGTGTCCAGGTGCTGTCAGGTGTTCAGGATGTGTCAGGTGTAGCTGTGGAATGTCAGATAGACCGACGGGCAGCGCGTGGCATCTGCTGATTGCCGATGTCAGTAGCGCCTGGTCAGGTGTAAGTGACCGGAAGTTATCAGGCTCGAATAGACTACGATCGTCGTACTGACCTGGTAATACCCTTCATTAGTGTAACGAGGGGTTATATCTAGCTATTTGGATGTTTGTCAGTGCCACATTGCTTCTGTCTGTTGTCGAATGTTGGTCAGGAGGCCACGTGGCTCTGGACTGGTTCTCCGGTTACGATTAATGTGAATGTTAGCGCTCATCAATGGCTAAATTCATCCGTTAACGGCGTACACTAATCAATTCTATAGAATTTAAAGATCCGTTAACATCGGTACAGATGGGATGGGAATACATTTCGACGTACAAATAAAAGCTATTATTGAGACATTTTCGTCTATTAAACAATGTTATATTGACGTCAAATACTGTAGATGGCGATCAGAAATGCATAGAATGTGGAGCATTTAGATCAATCTTTGCCAACCTTCACACTAAATATAACATTCAACTTGTAATAACGTAATTTTATAAGAATCTATCAAATGGTATGGTATGTTATGCATGAGTTTCTGTCCTTTAGAAAAGAGGTGTTATTGTTTGATGAATTATACCAATGTTCAGACCGTGTCGAGTATACAGTTAATGTCTGTCCATGCTTCAGACGACGCAGAGCGGTCCATCCGGCGGCGGGAACGATGGGAGCGCCACCACCACCACAACCGGAAGTCGGGTAACCACCACCATGGCCGGAAGTCGGGCGGACACCGGCGGCGGAAGCGGTCCATATCTGTTGAGAAGCATGTGGAGGCTATGCTGGTGGTGGACCCGGAAATGGTCAAACATTACGAGGACGAGGACATTGATAACTATGTCCTCACTGTCATGAACATGGTGAGTGAGGACTTAGGGGTTAGGGCGTAGACTAGCCATAGTCTCAGATGGTGAACGTAACAATTGGTATAAATATTAATATGAAAAGAACCAAGGATAAGATTTACTCTGTCATTCCTCGTTGATCTAGATTGGCTTTATTGTTTGTTCATGACGGGACAGGACTATTGAGAATAACATCTATAACTAGAATAGCATCTGTAACTAACTAGAATATCGCTTCTGTATACCGGTCGTAGCAGACGCATTATGTGGATCGCCACTTGAGATATATAATTCTCGCGGATATCGAGATCCCCGATTTGGTTCCTAATGGTATCTGAATGTCTAAAGAACAGTCTTCTCCCATCCTTCGTGCAAATATGATTATCCAACAACTCGAATATATGAATATAGGTCGCGTTAATCATTGCGACCCATTGGGGAAGTGTCAGACATATTGAAACTTGTTCTGTGTTCGGGTTCAGATGTGTGTATACGATGTTGAAGAGACGACACATGTACACTTTCCTAGCCGTCTGCTTGACTGCCTGTCTCAATGACTGTCTGGTTACGAGACTGTACTGTCAGCACGTACTTATACAACTGACAGACAACAATAACACAATCAGACATAGATCTTTTCTTGAACAAACTCGCGTGCCAGTTTTTGAACATGCTATATCTACCTAAGAAAACAATGGACTAAAATAATTGTATTTTCGAGTCTGTTTATTCGACGAGACACATCAACACGGCACGAATAGTCTGCCACACGTAGTGGACATTTCTCTTGAATACAGTGTACACGAACATGATCTCCGTCTATTCTGTATCTCCTATTATCATCCCCTCGAACCCATCTAACAAAACAGTGTACAGTTATTTTTTTGGCGTTAACACCCACAACTATTTTGGCATCTCTCCGCGAGGCGAGGCCACACCTATCAATTGAAGGTGAAGAGGCAATCCAACTACACGGTCCATCATGATAGAGGACCAGCACTGCCCTGGTGGGTCCAATTCCTGGAGACTTGAAGTGTGAAGAAATCGAACCTTCTAGATGGAATCAATAAACTATTGCTCTGCCGTCGCTCAGTGAAGTTATCTGGCACTCAGATGGCGTGTAATTGGTGTCAGTAGATCTGCACCGACCTTTAACAGTGCTTTTAAGAGGTGATACACTGCCTGTGATCTCGGTGGAATGCACAGTGTTGTCAGACGTATTGCAGGTCAACAAGGATTGCATCTCAACGTGCTGCACGTGCAATATGCAGGTGCAGCGTGGCATGGGATTGCTGGTGTCAGTGGAAGACGATAGCATGGAAATATGGTTTTCATGTTTTATGAAGCTTGACATCAGAATAATAAAATAAAGTTAAAAGGAACCATTCCCCCCAACAGGACATTGTAATTACGTTCTAATGTGGCATTATCATATGTAAGAGTGTTATTAATTGTTAGCCTTCCTCTTAAGCCTAGTATATGATAGATTTCATTACAAATCACAATTCATTCCTGAAACACGAGGGATGACATCTGTTGATACTCGTCTGTTAAAAACTGTTGTTACTGAGTCAGCTTCTGTTAGCACGCGGATATTGTGCTATCCCTGTAGGCTCGTGACATCCCTCTTGATTTCCCGTCTATGTATATGCACCTGTTTTGTATTTATAAAAAAAGTACGAATGTTACAACACCATAGTTCTTTCAGAGTTCTTCATGCAGTGTTCTTCACAAACTCCTATATAATATGATTAATTAATACTCTCTTGTCATAGTGACTGGGGGCGGGTGGTAGTGCAGTGGTAGAACGTTGCACGTCGGAGCCAAAGGTACCAGGTTCAAATCACGCCCATCAATGTTCGCGGAAGTTACCTTTCTGACGCGATATTGATAGGAAGGGCTGTCTGGCAATGCAATTATCATCCTTGGTCTTGTCTGTACCAGCCGATGCTCGCAGGTTTACTGCAACATTCAGCGCTACCAATGTTGCGGGTTTCCTCCTGCCCTAAACTGACAAGCTGTGATACAAGTGAAAGAATCTTGATAGCGGCAATCTTGATTTACATGTGTGCGTGCGCGTACAGTTATTAAATGCCTGACCTGCTGACTGCTGGGAGGAAGTGTAAATGCGGCAGTGTTCGTTCACGTGTCCGCCCTGTACGACCACATATAACAGTACGGCAGTTCTCTGACAACAGCCACCGCGTGTGTTATGTCCAGTGTATATGTCAGTACTATCCCTTAGACCATTCCGTGTTGCATAAATATACACGCTTCTCTGTAAATACGCTAATGTGGCGTTGGAAGATATTTGTTTTACTCTCTAGCCGCACTAAGTAGCCGTATGCTTACAGTATAAGTATATGTTTTAACCTACTACATGTGTGTGTGTGTGTGTGTGTGTGTGTGTGTGTGTGTGTGTATGTGTGCGTGTTTGTGTGTTTGTAGCGTACATGTGTGTTTGTGTGTGTGCGCGCGCGCGTCAGTAATACCATATTTATGCATGTGCATGCGCACCTCCACAACGCTCTCCAGCTCCATGCAGCTCTCTGCCGAAATCAGCTAAGCTGGAAGGCGACTGTCAAAGCATTAAACCCCACCACCACCGCACCTCCATGCATCATTCCATACCACATACATGGAGAAGAACAACGTTTTACTGGGACCAATGCATTGGACGAGATTCAACGTCAATTCAAGATACCTCCCGTTGTCTGTACACCAGCGTAGAATGTTCATTATGCGACGGCTTGTGTGGAATCTATACCCGAGTGTCGTACTGTGTCCACGTGGGAGTTGACCATAGGTTAGACGCATTAGGCGTGCACTCTGTCCACTGTACTGCCCACCTCTAGGTACTCTAACGTATTTACCCTTTACCAAATACATGCGGAGATCATTAGACTTCATCATAGTACTCGGGGTATCCGCGGGCCTCTTCCCTCTATACATCCACACCAGAGGGGCAACTCCCGCAGTGGTATTTGGAATAATAATAAGTCTTTATGAAAGTCCACTCGGGCACAGTCCCTCTGTCCGCAAGACAGGAGCAGTGGGCAGCGTCTGTGTCTCCGGTCTGACCACGAAGGAACGCGCGTCTGTTTATATCCAACACCCTTTAGCTGGGATGTCTGTATCAACAGATTGATTTGCAATGAAAATACGTGTGTGTGAGCTGACGAACTAATCACAATGTAGAGTATGGTGAGAGGCCAGTTAGGCTGATATGAGGAAGAGATATATACACAGTAGTATATCCCTCTTAATCAACGCAAAGAGATCATCATCACGGCTGTGTTGTGGTAGAATACGGCATACGTTCATTCACTATTAGTCATGGACGATTTAATAATACTAGAATAGGATACACACGCATTCTTTGTGTAGTCCGTCAGGGTGTTCTTTCTTCAGAATTACATCAAATAAATTAGTCTCAACAATTGTTTTCACATGAAATACGTAGTATTTACGGTAGTTTTTCGTCCTAATTGTTATTTGGGGTAAAGTCATAGTCCTATGCGTTCCTCGTTCCAACTAAAACACTAACTACAGTTATTGTCCGCTGTCTACGCGGCTTTAATGATATCAATGGTTTGGTTTGGTGGGCGAATGTATACGGGTGTGTGGGGAGTAAAGGGTTATATGTCTGTAGGAGTGTGCGCCTGCGTGTATGTTGGGGGTTATATGGACGTCTCTCTCTCTATCTTTCTCTCTCTCTCCCCTCCTCTCTCTCTCTTCTCTCTCTCTATCTCTCTCCCCTTCTCTCTCTCTATCTCTCTCCCCCCCCCCTCTATCTCTCTCTCTCTCTCTCTCTCTCTCTCTCTCTCTCTCCCCCTCTCTCTCCCTCTCTCTCAAATTACATGTATTTGTAACTTATTTCTGTCCTGTTTATGCAGGTCGCAACTGTATTCCACGACGCCACTATCGGTAACGCTATCAACATTGTCATCGTTCGGATAATGCTGCTGAAAGAACTACCAGTACGTGTGTCCGTTTTCATTTGCAAACCTATGTACTCCACACATGTATGCGTACCTTTACCCTAATCTAGAACATTACAAGTCAAACCTTTATATGAGTGTACCTTTACACTAGTATATAACACTGACAGTGTTCCACTAGAATTGCATATCACTGACATACCGTATATTTCAACGAGACATACTATATTTATAAATGTATTAAAGACGTATTGGGGTGGCCAGGCTGCACATATACAGCACAGTTTCTACAACCGGGTATTGAATCTGACTGTAATGGTGACGTATGTTCTCTCAGGACAATCTCATCATCATCCACCACGCCGACAAGACGCTGAGGAGCTTCTGTAAATGGCAGCACACCGTCAACTTCCGTGACGACGATCACCCCAACCATCACGACGTCGCCATCCTCATGACCAGGTCAGTATCAGCCTTTATGTGCGTTCGTGCGTATGTGTGTGTGTGTGTGTCTTTCCCCCTCTCTCTCTCTCTCTCTCTCTCTCTATATATATATATATATATATATATATATATATATATATATATA
>JAUTBT010007465.1:0-25680 GCA_032361225.1 Lepetodrilus schrolli
CCTGGTATGTATCCTTATTGTTGTTCTCAATATCTGCTATGTTTTTACACACCAAACTTTCAAATCGGTTATCGCTCAGATCTGTATTAGAAGGACTAGCCAGATTATGGAAATGTCTACCAAAGAGATTACAGATTCCTGGTGAATTACTGCTTTCCTGATCATAGTTAAGAGTAGTAATCTGGCCTTTGTTACCCTTAAATATATTATACGAGAGCTTCATGAAAGGATTGCCCATCACTTCTCTAGAGCGTATATGTACAATTCCTTCACAGGCTTCTTCTGGCACGTCACTGATACCCATTATGATCCCACCTACTGGACGGACAGGAGGTCCTGTAACACCCACAACGTCCCCATTCAGCTCGGCGTCTATGGCGACTTCTGGTGCGACTCACCCTGGCGTCTTATTCAAGACAGCATCGACGTCATGGCGAGCGTCCATGGTAGCGTCGACTTTGTCCTGTGGACTGGGTACGACTTGTGTTGTATGTAGGCCAAGCTAATCAGTAAATGACGTATTGCTTCACATTTACTACATTGTATAATGAAACCACGTTTCGGGATTTGTCCCAAAGAATCTTCATACAATATTAATACGTATAGTATCTGATCCAAGTCTACTTGCGATATGTTAATGAAGTAGTGCGCTTGGTTTTCATAACAAACATCTCTAGGACGAATGCAGCTCCATGCCATGGTGTCACATGTGTTTGCGACAATGAACCATGTCCGGGGATGTTCATTCATGCGTTTATTAGATAGATATATATGTTTTATTTCCTCCAAATACTGAAGATAATTATACAGCAGTTAACAGAGATAATCAATTCAATTCATGTAAATAAATAACACATACATATTCTTGGTTAAAGGCGATACATTTCATACCACTTGAAAGAATACTTTGCAATTCGAATAATTGCTTTTTTCCATGTAATGGATCAATTTCATGAAAACCTAATAAACATTACATCATCATCTTCTGACCATAAATTTACAAATATATTTAAATCTATCGTCACAAAGTGTTTCAATTAATTAATTTCTTTCATTTACATTGATGAGGCGTACATTATCGTATGCCACAATACTACATTCCCAGTCACGTGATTTTAATGGTAAACTTCCTAGTTAGACATGAAAAATACTTCATATTATGTGGGCACTCCACAGCGAGCTTCCACAGTCTATGCCCATCATCCATTCGAATGAAAAAATATCTAGAGAGATTCAATCTACCTAAAATATATTAAATATTAGCTTGCTATTATGGCGCTTTGTGTGCACGAAGTCTCAGCCAGGCCAATACCAAAAACAGGTCGTTAGATCTTGGTCTTGGAAAGCACCAGCAATTAAATAAGAGTATAATTTAATTAATGCACTGCACTTTTCTAAGGCGCATCAATTAAATGCGACCACTCTCCTGTCGCATTAATATCCTGCTAGCGTTAATTTAATTATCTTCAGTATGGAGGTGTTTGCCTGTTCCTGCGTATGCATTTCTGTTCTACTGTTCTATACCTAGAAATTAAATATATTACCTATCAGTAATATGTCTTAAGTGGCAGGTCATGGCCTCTAAGGAAGTATTATTTTTGTTGGCACAGTACAATCAAGCTTACTAATTCTGCTATGTGCTAAACAGGGACAATGTTGCTCATATCGAGGACAAGTATAACACTGATGAAGGAAACATGGTGGTTGTTGGCAACCTAACCGACGCCCTGAAGAAAGCATTTCCTGACGTAAAGGTGTACGCTACCATGGGAAACCACGACTGGCATCCTTCCGACCAATATATGGCTCAATCAGCATACATGTACCAAGCAACTGCCGAACTGTGGAAGGACTGGATCGTCGATGAGGAACAACTGGACAATTTTAGAAAAGGTAAGGAATTTTTATAGTGCGATCTGATCGAAATAGGCTATGTGTCACACTACTCAGGGGGCATGTTCCCCAAGCTAACGTATAATAACGACATCTTTTAAGTCTTCGTGGAGGAACATTTGATTTCCAGGATTATCAAATGTTCCTTCAATTACTACGTTACGTATACGGTGGCTTCGGGAACATGGTCCCGAGCCATTCACAGCCTTCTTAAAAGATAGGATAAAAGGTAAATACTTGTAACGTTACTTCCTGTTTCAGCGGGATACTACACCGTGAAGACTACACACGGTTTACGGATCATCGAGGTAAACTCCATGCTGTATTTCTCGCCTAACAAAGAAATAAAGAATCTCAAAGACCCTGCTGGACAGTTTGTCTGGCTGACCTCTGTTCTCGAATCAGCGAAACAAAACAATGAAAAGGTAGGTATTTTACTTAGATTTGGAGCTATGCAACTTGCTAGAAGTACTGCCCACACAGGCTATATGAGTACTGCACACATGCTATATATGCTGTTCTATTTTCCAGGTGTTACTTATCACCCACATTTCGCCAGGTTTGAAAGTGCCTGGTAATCTTCTTTGGTACGACACCCATTTCCACACCCGATTGCTGGACATCGTAGACACATATTCTGATGTCATTACGTCGATTCACTGTGGACATTATCACATAGAGCAGTATAGATTAGTGGAAAAGACGGATGGTGGGTTACTTATCATGCTATTTTATTTTCTGCTTTCTCCATATCTCTCTCTCTCTCTCTCTCTCTCTCTCTCTCTCTCTCTCTCTCTCTCTCTCTCTCTTATTAAAATGCACATTTACAATATTTCATCAGGAAACTTAAATAGAGAGTAGATCGACACCATACGCGAATTATACAATGTGACAACGGTTTTATGGTTCCAGGAAGTTCTGGTGTTCCTATATTCATCGCGCCGTCTGTGACACCATGGCGTTATAAAGAAGGCGACGAAGCAGATAAGCCACACAACCCGGCAATTAGACTTGTCAGATACACTCGCCTAACTGGAGTTATACTGGACATAGAACAATACTACATGGACCTGACCAAGAGCAACAGAGACAACGCATCAGAGTGGAAAGTTGCATACAAAGCCACCGATGCTTACGACGTCGAAGATCTGTCGGCCAGATCTATTCAAACGATGATCAAGAACATTGGGAAAGAACAGAAATATATGGATAAATATATTCGGTACAATACTGTCCTTGCCAACGGAGACACGACTGTGAAGAACTGTGACGACACGTGTAGGGCGGAGTATGTGTGCGCTATGTCTCATTTAACGCAGGAAAGTTTTGACCTATGCGTGTCCACCAGAGTTGATGGCGAAACTAAATGGACTTTTAATCCAGCTGTCATTCTAGCAGGTGCATTGATCATCCTAACGTTGGTCTGGAACTTCTTTGCAGTGTACGCGAAGAAAATTGCGGTAGATTCACATAAGTAGATTACAGTATATGCTAACCAAGTCTTACTACTTACATGTTATCGGACATATAATTGTGATTGTTTAGTTATCACATAGTAGACAGAATTATTACGTAAAACATTGGCTTTCTTAGAGTTTCTTAGATTATTCATGATATGGAACTAGAAACTAAGCGCTGTAGATTGTTGATCGTGGTATTTTACCGTTCAATATAACTTGAACTGATACAGATTCAGAAACGATGAATATTTAACAGATGATTGATAGATTAATTAAGATTAGTTTAGAAATCTATTTTAGATCCATTGTCATTTCAGATCTGCTTAATTTATTCCCACTTGCCACTACAGAATCTCTAAGATATAAAACACAACATATTTTTTCTCAACGTTGATGTGTCTTTATGTGTCTTGATGTAAATGGTAAATATTTAGTATACTTATGTAGCCAGTTATAACTACACGTATTTTATGTTAGTACTACGACTGCAAACAGATAGCCTATACGTAAATCAGAGCAACTGCCTCTAATCAAATTATTTTTTACTGCCAGAGACATACTGTATAATCAAATACTTAGATCATATTAGAATAAAATGTAGAGATGTTATTGTACATTGAAACATAGGAAATCGTTATTCTCTTCTTTTCCTTTTCTTTTCTTTTCTTTATTTATTTTGTCATTTATTTACTAGTATTTACTTATTTATTATTATTTGTTTTGTTGGTTTTGTTATTTTCGTTTATTGTTGTTGATTTAGTTGTTTATTTATGGACGGATGATGAAACAAAATGGGGGGTTGGGTTGCTTTTCGCATATGGGTCATTCTACATAAAAGGACAATTTTGGCATATGCATTCATTTAAATATGAACTTGCTTAGATTATAAATCTAATGTTGCTACTTTAAACTTTGTTTGTTGACATTTATGAGCAAGTACTAGTGATCAGCAGCGAGGTTCCGAGGCTATATTTCTAATAATTTTATGATAAATACATGGGAGTCGGAAGAAAATGTCATTACCGCCAAGTATGTAATTAATGCCAGTTTTCTTTTAGTAATTATATTTTTTATTTAAATGAGTTGTCTAATTAATTACAATACAGTGAACTAATCATCATTAAATAAACTTAACAATATTATATCCAGCAGAATATTTGTTATCTGCCATGAGCCAAACATGGAAAATATGAAATTGTTGTTCAATTGTTGTATTGTCAATAAAATGTGTAAAGCATTTTTTCCCCAAAATTATTATTGTTATCTAATCTTATCTATTGAACATATATAACACAGAAACAACAAACAAAATAATACAGTGTCCTTGATTTTATTGTTATTAACACAAACCTACTTTAATTGATGGCAAAAGTGTACAAAGTATGTTACGGTAATGATGTTTTACTATTACGGTAATGACCAATGATACATATCCATTTGAAAATACTATTATCTAAACATTTTAATTTTAGTTATATACAGATATACTTATCATTTAGAGTAAAATATTAACAGTTACTAACTTATTTAAGTAAATTAAATCAAATTATTATTTCAAAAATAGAAGTTAAACAATAAAAGCAACACGATTCCAGACCAGTTTATCAAGATTTTGTTGTTATTATATCAAAACTATCATATCCCGCAACAAATTTGAATCCGAACCGTTACCATTTAATAGTGATTGTAACACTGCAAGCAATACACAAACTTGGCCCACTCATTAAAGATGCATTTAACATTTATTTTACTTTAACATCAGAATGTTAAAGGGCACTGTTTTGTTGCAGTAATGACTGATTTGGTAATGACATGTCTTATTAATTGTGCATATCACGTGTGTTACATGCATTGCCATGCGAATTAAACCTCAAAAGTGACTGCATGTTATTGATTAATCATCCATGGATTGACGATAAGCAGTCGGTTCGTATACTCAGATACTGTAATGCATTCATGACGGAATGCGACGTTATTTCGCTTTCAGTGGATTTTCTTTTGTGATACTATTCAATATGGCACCATATATTCCGTGGACACGCTCCATATCTTTCGGTGATACTAGTAGATGAACTTTGACAGCCTATATCTTATATGCTTGATAGAATGACGGCAGGCAACCGGGAAATAAAGTGACGTTACAGCGTATTTATGTGTTTATTTGCCATTGCAGATTGCAGTCTCAATGTTTAATAGTTGCATCCGTTTAGATAGCTGCTGGAGACTGACGAGCATTGACTGCCGTATCCGTACCTGGAACAAAGATGGCGTTCAGATTATTATTTTGTCATTATCGCATGGAGCCCGCTGAACTAACTATATACTTGTGGATAAATCTGAAAAAGTAACATTTCTGGTCCCGGTGCAATTTCTGGAAATTTATTGGCTGTTTTTGTTAGAGATTTTTCCAAAATGAACGCATGCTTCTAAAATGGCATCTGCTTTATCATTTTGATTACTAAAAATAAATGTTATCACCAAAAATGTCATTATTTGTTTGTCCCCGGTCAATTCGTCCAACTTCATCTCATTACAAAACATTATTATGATCACTTTTTAGTACATTTTGTTTATGGTTTGTGTAGCAAAAGAATCAGGGAAGGTGCTACATGCACCAAATTCATTATTTATTGACTGCATAATTGCATGTCCTGTTACCAAACAAGACAAATGCAAATAATTAAGTCTTGCTATAGTGTCATAAAGTTCAAAAGTGTTCCGTAATCATGTTATAACACATTCAATCATGCCACCATGTGCTGATTTACAGTATTGAAGTTCTTTGAATTAACTGGAAAGTGTCTAGGATTGGCATCTACTTTTAACCTGTTACCCAACGTTTATGGCTCATTAAAAAAAACAAACATTCTCAATCAGCGAGAATCTTGCAATGCCAGATTCGAATTTAATTGGCCTATTTCAGTGTGTGAAAGTGAGGAGTCAATACCCACATGTCGAGGTTTACACATGAAATGTGTTCCGATTATTGTCTGTGCTGTTACCTAAATTACAGTACCAGGACAGACAACCCAAATAACAGCATACACAATTAGTCAGACAAAAGTTCTCAATTACAATTACGTTGGATTTAAATATGCATATTATGTATTCATTAAATCTTGTACACAGTTGCCATTTATCAAAATTTATAATTAGCTATGGATGATAAGCGTGAGGAGTGTTACCCATGTTGCAATTAGTAAGCATCAGCAGACATATTGTCAATAACAATATTGTCGACAACAGCGTAGACTTATTACAGCATTTAAATGAGGTTTCAGTCATTACTCTTTGTACTATTCAATAAAATGCATTGGGTTTTAGACAGCTGTACATAATTGATGTCTCAATTTGGCACATGCATTCCTTTGGGGCTTGAATTATATTGGTAACAGAAGAGACCTACCATTTGTAATATCAAAGATAATTTAAGGTACACTTGATACTTTTATGGCTACAGACTTCAGAAAGGAAGAACGTCAAAATCATGAAACTGTTCTGGTAATGAGAGTGTAGGTGACACGGATTTGAAAGGGTAATCACGGTTGGTGGGGAAAGAACGGGAGATGGATGAAGAAAGGGTGGATAGTATAAATAGGAAGGGGGAACAGATGTAGATAATAAATATATGAATAGTTTAAATAGTAGGATGATGGAACAGAAGGTTGATGAAGAGGTGGAATGGAAATTGATGAAGAAGAACTGGAAGATAATGTTGAATGTGAGCTAACATAATATGTTGAAATCAATTAAATCGAGCATATACACAGGTATAATGATGCAGACAAATGCTTGGGGAAACTTGTTGTGTGTTGTACATATGATTGTAACGTATCCTGGGTAGGTAAAATGCATAGAATTGGTCGATAGAGTAGGAAAACATTGGATCAATATTTAATTTTGACCAAGAAAGCTAAACAATCGGTTTTGGCATACGGCTGTGATGTAATTGTGTCAGAGCCTTAACACAACCCACTATCATCGCACTATTATGTTGAGTCTTCTTTATGAGAAGCAATTTTGGTGAAGATAAGTCCACATTTTTTTTTCTAACTTTGCATAATTTGTTGTTGGTTGAATTGGTTTGAAAAAAACGCTTTCAAGATTCTTTCACTCATATCACGATTTGCATGTTTTCAGAATACATGCCTTGGTTGGTTTTCCAACAGTTGTATTGTGCTAACTCGCTGGAATATCATGCCACAATTAGAACATGAACATCCCACTTAGACACATTATAGACTCCAGGTTGATCAGTCCTTGCTTGTCCCATGTAGTGCTGAGCACTAAGCAGCCGAACAACATGTCTGTGTGTATGACGCGTCACGGATTGAACCTATGCATATACAGCTCTTCTGGCTGAATTGGGCAAGACACAAACGTTATAAAGTAGTTTGGTATTGTATGTAGGTGTTCTACATCTGAACATAGGTGTGTGATGGTGGCCATATTGGAAGAAATAATTCTTGTCATTGTATATTCATAATTCCAAGTAGTGTTGTAAAATTTGACTTGTATATTCATACACAATGTAAGTATTTAGTTTTTTTGTATATAAATATTGCAGTAAACTTTTATGAAATACTTAAAACAAAAGTTGAGTTATCCACAACAATACATTTGTCTTTGCTGTTACTCATTTGTCTGTCCTGTTACCAGAGATATAATATTGCACATTAATACAAGCAAGTATAACAATTATATCATAATTTGTTAATATTAGTTTAATATTTATTATGTATTTGTAAAAATAATAACATGCTAGTTTAGGTATCAGAGGTGTTGATCATTATGCATTACATTTATAATTATATTTTGTGTACATTTTCATGGATTAATATACTATTGATGAAAATACAACTCTATCAAATATCTATTAATATCTGCTAAATGAGTGTATGCAGTAATCAGATACAATTATTTCACGATGGAGATAAATAGAACATCGTGTAATATCCTATTTATTGCCACAGATGCAATTGAAATAGTAAGTAGGCCTAGCATCAACATGATTTTGATCATAGGTAATCATATTCTATGCTGAGGCACCTATCGTTTCCATACGATATAGCTTGAAACAACGAGCTGGGGTAATACATATAAACACACATATATAACTTGTATCTCTCTCTCTCTCTCTCTCTCTATATATATATATATATATATATATATCAACCACTCCCTAAATAACTCGATATTTCTCGCTATATAAACCTTCTCCTTTCGATATCTATCACCCTACCTCTATATACTAGTAGATATCTTATATTCTATCCAAATATTCTATGACGCCTCATTACCATATTACTCATCTTTACCATTATGTACACGTGCATTAGTTTTACTTACGAGAAGCCCCATCCGTGGTGTTCTCGGAGAAGCTGGTTGATACACTGGATGTCGTCGCTCAAATTATTATCCAGGTAATCTGATGAAAGAGGTAGAAAAGGGTGATAAATATATTGATTCCGTGTATCATCGACACTCAGTATAGACTCCAAAGCTTTCTCACGTTCAACTTCTGCGTTCAATTCCTGCGTGTTACGTCACACAATTTTGTTGATCACGTGATATTATTCACGTGCACGTCCTAACGTACACCTCAACCACAGGACTTTGAATATTTATAATAAAATGTTATATCATCTATCTATTTAATATATCTAAAGGAGTGCAACGAAAGCTATACGCCAGCGTTACAAAAATGACGATCGCGATGTACTGGAGTTTGCCGTGGGCACAAACCGAACCGCATTCGGTAGTTCCTATTCGCGCTAAACTGTGTGCGTGCATGAACACGATTTTACTAGAAACGAGAACAAAACAAACCGATGCATTCCGATGCCTTATCAAAATAAAATGCCATCGACATCAAAACCAGACCCGCTACAGACGCTGCGTGCCGCAGAAAATGACATTTCAACGCTGATAGGTCAAATGAACAGATAACTCTGTTCGGTTATTGTCAAATAGACGCCGTCAACATTGTTGAACGCCGGACAGAAAACGGGTTCGGATTTGGTTTCCAGTTGGCACAATCGTCTTCTTAGTGGACAACGCGGCACCGGAAGAGCATACACATCTAGGTTTGTATATTCTTTCAGATCATAATATAATTTATGTTTTCGTAATCACAGTTTATTTTAAGACGAATCTTTTTGGAGGAAGGAGATCGCCAAACCAGACGAAACATTTTGGATCACGGAGTTGCCTCCCTAGTTGGTCGTCATGAAATTTTACATTAAATTAAGGAATTAATTTATCTTAATGTTATGTAAGTAATCCTAACATACATATTAGAAGGAACGATTATGAGGTAACAGTATTTTATTAGTGTAAAATCAGAAAATGTTTCATAGTTTACTTGATTCTATTTTGACCAATCAGCTTTGAAACGTCATTTTCTGCGGCACGCAGCGTCTGTAGCGGAAAACTGGTGTTGATGTCGATGGCCTTTTTTTTCGGATAATGCATCGGAAGACATGTTTTTGTCGTTTCTAGTAAAATCGTAAGTTCATGCACACAGTTTTGTGCGAACGATATTTAGAGTAGGAAATACCGAATGCAGTTGTTCGTGCCCACGGCAAACTCTAGTACATCGCGATCGTCATTATTGTAACGCTAGTGTATAGCTTTCGTTGCAGTCCTTTAGATATATTACATAGATAGATGATATAACATTTTATTATAATTATTCATTATACCTTATGCAACGCAGGTCTCATGAGACAGACTTACCGTATAGACACCGTATAGTGAGGCAATGCTATGAAATTTAAAGGATGACCAGAGGAACCAAGCTGAACCACCGGAGCCTTCAGAAGCTGCGACTCAGGAAATACGGAATCTTTGCGGACCGACATGTCACCGTATCACGTTTTCACCCTCGTACTAACTAATATTATTACCTGAGCAGGGATGGCCGCATCCATTTTTATTGGATGTCCCGTCGTCGCAGTTCCAGTAGCTGTTGATCTGGAAGATTCCATAATCCGTGGAGCTGCCCCCGCTGTTGACGTGCGTAGCTGTAGTGTCGAAGCTAGACTCCGCCCCCGCCATACACACCCCTATATGAGGAATAGACCAAACCTGTGGTTCACGAACTAGTAGTACGGGGCGTAAATCGAGGCTTAATACTACTATTCCCTGTTATGAGTAAAACTATTATGCACGCCGTAGTATACGAAGACGAAGAAGAAGAAGAATGTTTATTAAAGTGGCCAGCACATAAGATTTGATATACAAAATGTAGTCCAGTTTAAAAGAACATGTCCGGTCTGCCGAAATCAACCAAGTTGGAAGGCGACCGAAAAAACAACCAACTCAAGAAGAAGAAGAAGCCTAGCTAGGCTTATTGGACACTAGACATTATACAGGCTGTACACATGGACCACGGTACGACGTATGTCTTGAGACGCAGAACAGGATAGTATAACAGAATAGTTTAATTTTTTAAATGTAAAAGCATTGTTTAAAATACTAGTGTTTGAGTTTTGCACTCAGTAAATTACTGCAAGAGGAAATGTGCAACACCCGTAAGCTACAACAAATTTGTTTCCAGTAAATTTTGCATTTAACCTTGTTATTGTTGAATGATGATACTTGAATTGTCTGACAACAGCTCTAATATAGAAGTTCCACATTGCAGCAATCCTATTGCTTGATTACGTTGGTTTTTTTGACAATCGTGGGATCACTTATTCTATTTTAGGAATGTTTAGAGGGAAAATAAACGTTCGAATGCTCTTTTATGGTATCTAAACTAGTGCTCTCCTTCAGTACAGCAGGCAAAGATCATGGTTTTCATGATTTGAGCGTCCACATTATTGATTTGACGCAGTCTCAATATTTTGTTCGGCACATTGTTGAACAAATAGAGAATCCCACCCAAGTGTTTTTGAAAATCAAATATATCAACACGAGTCGTGAAAGTTATTTTATTCTGAAGCTTTGCCGAACTTTCATCGACGAGTGTTGATATATTTGATATTCCAAGACATGAGGGTGAGATTCTATTTATTACCCAATATCATTTAAAAGTAATTTAAGAAGAATAATGACACATCATAAAGACTTTACTTTAAAGTCAATCTTTAGGCTGCTGTGCGTTTAATCAAATAATTGGGGGGAAGATTTCCTGTTACACCGGACCCAGACCCGGACTTGTGGTCTATTCACTGGACCCCGACCCAATTCCCGGCAAGCTGTTTGGCTCACGTGACCCAAACTATTAATAACATATTCTTCGTAACCCTTACCCTAATCCTAACCACGTGAACCAATCAGATTACCAGAAATTGGGTCCGGGGAATCGACCGCAAGTCCTGGTCCGGGGAATAGACTCCGCCCGACTACTCGTGTATTTATACTCACAGTGGTGGACGCTCGACCGTGACACTCCCAGGCCCACAAGTTTAGTGGCCAGACCACACTTGGTGTATGTTTTGCACTGGACTGTAGAAAGATATGGTTTAAAACACGTCAGGCCCCTGTTCAACAGAACGATCGTAGTGCTACGAGTGTCGTTAGCGCTATGCTTGTATATAATAGTGTATTGATGAAAATGCTAAACTATCTTAATACGTTTTCACATCAAACTTCACACGCAGAAATCCAACCATAAAGAAAAAACGAACAAAGATTTAATTAATTTATATATATATATGGCCAGACCACACTTGGTGTATATTTTGCACTGGGCTGTAAAAAGATATGGTTTAAAACACGTGCACCTTAGAAGAAGAAGAAGAAGAAGAATGTCGTCTTTGAAAAGTCTATTAATATACGAGAAATGTTTAATTGGGTGTCATGTGATGATTAACACACAATGGGTACAAATCCAGTTATAACACAGTTTAATAAAAACACGACCCGGCTATACGGTAATATAAAGGCATTGATGACACTGATAATACTTATACGTGCACCTTGTAAAACGACAAAATAACATTTTGTTTTAAATGACATTTATACGTACCTGCAACAACACAGAGGAGGAGCAGTGCCACCACGCTTGTGAACGCCATACTGACTACTAGTGTTGTATCGGCGTAGGGGCCTATTGATAGAAATTAAATATATATACGCATCCTGGTGTAGTTGTTGAGCGAGGGGTTTTAGCACATTGTTGCTGATAATGATTGTAATTACCCATAAATGATGTACTCAATTCCCGGCTATCTGATTGGCGCACGTAATTAAGGGGTTAGGGTTAAGAAACATATTTTATTCATATTTTTGGTCACTTGAGCCAATGAGATTGCCGGGAATTGGACCAGGGTCCGGGTCTGGGTCCGGTCTATGGCTAATGTTGAGTTGAAGCTACCTTAGAGTTACTCCGTTTCGCATAGGAAAATAAAAGAAAGAACCATTGAAAGTTAACAACGATGTTGTTTGGAACACTCTCTCCTGTTAATCATGTGACTTATTTTTTATACTAATTGCAATCGACACCTCTCTTGTAAAGTAACGATCTCGATTAATTAAATAATCCCCTTAGCCAGACTGATTTTGTACCGGTTCATTCGTAGTATTACCGCAATAACATATTCTTATAGCAACTCTCTCACTAACATGATTAAGAGACACGATACACTAGGGAGAAGTCATTGATTTCCATACAAATTAAATTCACCGAAGCGCCGTAAATTAATCACTTGAACGTTTCTTACTATACGTATTATATATTATATAGTTAGGTACATATAATATATAATTATATACTGAAAGAGTTATCTTGAAGCAATTAAATTTGTATAAAAATGAATGGTCACTTAATAAATAAAATAACTTTTAAAACACAGAATTATCTTTGCAATGTGCATACTAGGATCGTGAAATTCAACAAAGTAATGTTGAGTATTTTATATTTTATTTAGACAACAAATGGCAACATACCCGTGAGAGAATCGGCTTAAACCAAGAAGCAACGCTCGGCCGGAGAAAGGGAAGGAAATGTGTAAATTTTCAGTCGAGTAACTTACCTCTATGTTTCTGTCAACCGCAGCAGGTATTATCCCCGTCATGAGAACGCGTCGCTATATATACAGAGACATACGTAATCGTTTTTCCCCAACCAGGATACAATTTGTAGCCCAATGTATAAATTAATTACATACTCGCCCACGATTCTACAGATGTTAAGGTCAAACATGGTTTGTATAAACAAAAGGTGTCAACACGCATTTAAATACGATACGTTTCTCAGAAAGAGGATGCATGGCCAATAAAAACGCAGAATCCGCGAGCACCGAAAGTATTATGCTTGTCTTGATGACATTTTCTTTTCATTGTGATCAACGTTATGACTACATGTAGTTTTGTCATTATGACAACATGCAATACTAAAAACATGAATTGTCATGTTTTATATAAATGTGTGTTGTCATATATTTTCATCACGCCTAGCCTTTAAATGACTGTTTCTCGTTACGCCCTTCTCCAATTTTCATTTTGTTCACGTCACGAGTTGTTCTGTCAAAATACACACACCGTATTTAAAATCTGTATAATATCATATATAAGTTATTAATACCATGAGTTATCAATACTTTAACACGCTATATAATCACATGATTGTGTCTTGCAATATCGTCCAAATTAACGTGTACCATTTTACTTACGTCTGTAATACGTTCAAATTGTACGTACAACCATAGCAAAATTGGAAGTAGATAAGTAAATAACGTAATTGAACGGTTTATACTGTATGTAACTTAATGATTGATTATTTATTATTTTAGTAATACAACAAGTAAGGCCTGATCAGGTCGAGGAGATACCGCGAAGTCCTACATAAACTTTGAAGAGACGATATGTGATAAGCCGACGACCGCCCCCCCCCACCACACACACACACCCCACACACACACGTACTTATTACGAACATACATGCTTGTAGAAATAAGTACGCATAAATGCATACATGAATATACATATTATGTACACTTTTCATGCTAATAATGAAGTGAACATGTCAGTACACATTACTCCCAACTATGCATTCATCATACTGCGATCTGAATTTCAGATGCATGCGAAGCGTAATCCAATATATGGTGTCACATTCCATCAGGGTTCCCACTAATTGTACCGCAGTGGGATCACCGCAAACCCGGATCCTCAATGTCTAGCTATTGGCTGGGAGATAACCAATTACAGAGCTTGAACGAATAGCAAAAATGGTATTCGAATATTCGTTTATAAGTATTATATTCGTATTCGAATATTCGTTTGAAATCTTATTACTATATAATGTGCTACAAAGTGACATTTCTGGTTATATTGTCACGATATCTATAAAAATAACAATCATCGTCACACATCTCGAATGTACGACAAGTATATTTTCATTGTTGTGTTTATCATATGCTATGCCTGAAATAGAAAATATTTCATTTTTATTTTAATAAATTTTTACACAAATGCGGAATTTTCTAAATTAATCCATATGTCAAATTTAAAACTCTGTGGAAACTAAGAGAAAGCTATTTTAGAGTATAGAAAAGCACCAATTTGTTCTATAATCAAGGGGGATTGTTGTACTACCAAATTTAGTACGTTAAAATATGCATGTTGGAATTTCAGTCGTTTCCATAGCAACATTTGTCATGAGTAAATTACATACACTAGCAAAGTGGAAATGGATTAGAATTATCTTGTTTTTAAGAAGAGAGAAACTCCATAATCACTCACTTGTAATTCAGAGGGTGTACCCAAGTGTGTCCATTGGCAATATTTAAAATCCAATATGGCCGCCAAATTTCATTACGTATTTGTGATAGGTAACTTAATTTTGGATTTATACCCAGGTTTCTAAGCATGGGGAATCTATTGGATTGATTATGGATGTCATGTGACCTCTACATTAGCATAAAACTGTGATATATCTGCCAAAAATACAAACATCGAAATCATTATGAGGATTTTAACTCCTATAGTATTAGTACAAGTAGCATTAATTTGGGTCTATACCAATGTTTTGGATCACTACAATTCGAATAGAATTATTATTTGTATAATTTGATGATTTATTGTAACATGGAACGTCATATATTACATTAAATGGTCAACTTTAATGTGTTTGAGGTAAGTGATTATTTCTTGTTTGTAGAATATACCTGGTTAAAGAGACGCTATGATACTATGGTCGGTCCACAAGCCTATTTGTCTGCTACTCATCTTGGCAATTTCACATGAAACCTACTTCTTATCCCATTATTATTCTTACGCGGGAGTAAATTTTCTAACGTGTTAGTGTAGCAATTATTACTGAAAATCGTTCACCGACTGGGTCTGTAAATCGTTCACCCGGTTATAACTCTACGTGGCTTTCGGAGCACGTTCTATAAATACAATTGAAACTTCCAAAACTGAAATTTCCCTTGTAGGTCCTACATACATTCCTGAAACATTGGTAAAACTTGACGGATATGTGTTTACTATTCGAAATACCATGGACAATTTACTTGAAATTTGTATAACGGATTACAATTTTACAGTCTGAGTTTTCAAAGAATGGCATTGTATAATTCCAAATGTATAGTAATAATTTCTACAACAAGTTAAAAATGTTACTCTCGCTGTAGGTCGTTCTGGTAGGTCGTAGGCTGGTAATATTGCTTAGCCGTTCACGATCCCATACCGTGACACTATGGTGTTCCAGTCATCTAATTAGTGAATGTCTACAGTACACTGTATGTGTAGATAGCAATAGAGATAGGAACAGTCTTCGAAAGAGGTTCCACACAGATCAGCCATCACGTATTACGTCTATCATTCGCCCCCTATCTCACTCCTATAAACTCCATATTTACATGTCTAGTGTATTCTAGTGTCTTATTATTTATCCGTGATTCATTCAACTTGGGAATATACGTCTGCTGAAACCCATAGAACGTCCTTTTAATGTACTCATCAGTAGATGTAACGTTCTTCCGCAACGAGACATAATAAACTGTGACATCGTGCCTATACTCGACAAGAAGATATCTACCCAGTAAACATTGTGGGCATATATCTGTTTGGAGCATGCTGGAATCCATTTAGAGAAAGTATCTGTCTTCATTGAGCTAGGGGGTGTATACGTAACATGTGCGGCGCGGCTCCATTATGTTTCACAGAAAGGAAACCTCGTAACAACCAACGCACACTCCTTTTTCGTATTAAGAAAACCTAATTATATGCATTTAATGACAGAAAAAACTTAAAGTCGTATATAAAGGGATTGATGAAGAACTTATAATGAGCTATTGTACTTAGAATGAGCTAATGGATATACGTTTTGTATTGAAAACGAATCATTTTATCTATTTGTCCCGATGAAAACCAAGAAATCTATAATTATATGTTTATTCGTCGCTTGAAACATTCAGCCATGTTTCATAAGCTGGGATGGAATTAGGAAAGTTAAGATGTCTATGTTGGCAAGGCGGAATATATAAATATATATATATATATTGTTTGCACTGCCCTCATCCACACTCATGCGATTAGACAGGCTGCAAAACAAGTGTACATAGACAATACGCGCAGAGGTACATATGTCTTTCGGGACTGTTCGCCAGATTCCGCTTAACCATTCCCTCTATTGAAAGTGTCCCGATCTTTTGACTTCAATATTGGACAAGTAATAATCTCAATACCTGACATAAGTATGACGTGATATCCAGTAGAGCTAGACAGTGCCAATCCAGGGAGCAAAGGTCATTGGATACTGTCGAATAAGTGATGAGAATGCCCGCATCGGGAACAAGTATTGTCTGGGCTATGTCAATAAGTTTGCAAAGAATCTGATAAACTATCACTCATGTGACACGCTGCTTGACTAGCTAAAACAATATACCATACCGCAAAATATCATACGAATTCATTGTCGAAAGTATGCTCAGCACAATATGGCATTATCTCAGTCAATGGATCAGTGTACACGCACTTTCCATACCAACTCCCTGGGGATGATCATACAAGCCAAACAGCCGTGTGTGGTTTTCGAACTATGTCAATTCGTAACTTCAATGGAATATGATTTACTAAAACATAAAACATAAAATACGTCTCTCTATGCAAGGAGACATAGGCCATGACAGAACTATTATTAAAGGGAGAGAAAGAGATAGATAGAGAGAGAGGGAGAGAGGGGGGAGAAAGAGAGAGGGGAGAGAGAGCGTGAGAGAGAGATTGAGAGAGAGCGAGAGAGAGAGCGAGAGAGAGAGAGAGAGATCTATGCGTATGTAATATACATGTCTGTTCTGTCAGTGCTTAATGTGTGTTGCGAAATAACTTCGTCCTTTAGTTTCTTACGAAAGATGCTTTGAGTGTATATGCATTTAAATTATTGAATACCAAACGTGAAGGTACATATTGCATTTATATTAACATTTTGAAACATCCCACCGGACTTTGAATAATTACTCGATGACCAGGGTTTTCGACCATCGAGTTGTTCCGCAGTGTGTAGCGAAACCAAATTAGAATTGCAATGGACATAATATCTATTGTGTAATAGTAGGGGAAATAACTGTATTACGTGAACATAACCTTTGACTGATCATTACCTAGTGCAAAACAAAAACAACCCATATGTTTCCAGAACTGAAATACAGTAATGGAATTAGCATGGTAATGTATGGTTTGTCGTATTGGCGCATCGTGCTTACTAGCGACCTGCCCAAATTTCCCCGCCTGTACGACAGTAAGACATGACCGGAATGGGCCACCATAGTAATGCTCTCACATATCAATGCAAAAACAGTATACAGATAAAGTTTATTCCGAAAATATATTAAATTAATAAGCATTAATGTACATAAATTACATATATGAATGAGCAACAACTCGTGTTCAACAACTATCATCTTGCTTTCAAATATTGATTTTAGTGATACATGGAACAACTGTTGAAACAGTTGTTTGTCTTGATATAATTGGTAAACTGTACATGTATGCATCTGGCTTTTCTAAACTCGACGGTATTCAAAATCAATATTTAATTAACCTTTTTATTGCTTTCTTCACGAGGAAGCACACATTATATTTCAATACTGAATTTTCATGAAGACTAAACAGTTAATAATGTATCTACGTAAGCGAGTAGCTCTATTAATGTAGCCATGCCCTACAGTCAGCGGTAAAACTCTAAACATTAAATGTGTAGTCAGTGAACGCTGTTAGTTAGCAGAGTATGTGCTGTGTATAGAGGTCCTCCGTCGCGACCAACATGTAGAGTTGTGTGGTATTTTAATATACATTATCGACGGCAGATCCGGCCAAAAAAAAGTGATGTTCTAGTTCAATTATCCATATAGTATCGATATCGTCCCCGGCAAATGATCATGAAACCGTAGATTTCCTTGTAGAATTTGGAGGAGATATTCATTTCCCAGGTCAGATGCATTGTATTCTATGCAATGTAAAGTTATTATTGTATCTATTTACTACTCTATGGCGTTGTATTGCGGAATGTGTCACTCGTACTAAATTTCAGAGACTACACACTAAATAATTACATGAATAAGTTATATGTTCACGCTGTATGTGAATACTTAATTATGTTCTCGCAGGTTCAGACGAATTGAGTCTAGTCAACTTTGCCCTATAGGAAATCATGACATTACATACGGAAACGAACTTAGCTTCAAGGAACAGAACAGAAACTTAACTTCAAGGAATTATTTTCCTGTGTCTTCCTTTACCACGAATATTGACGCGATCGCCTTTACGTATTAAAGATTAAAGAATCAGGTCAAAATATCAATTTAGCTGTCCCTTTAATGCAGGCATTGCTCTTCTTGGATAATATCCACATTAGCACCGATGTACGTGCCACAGGGGTTTGGTGATAGAATATTTTTTTAAAGAAACAAAACATTAAAAAAATATTATAGATATTCTAGATCCAAAGAAAAAAGAAGTAATTTATGTAAAGAAATATTGTAAAAATTAAATAAATATAATAATAATAATTTAAAGGACATTCTACCAGTCTAGACCGGTATTTTTTTTATCTTTTTTTTAATACATAAATTACTTTTTTTCTTCTTTTTTTCCATGTTTATAATATCTATAATACATTTTTTAATGTATTTTTTTCTTTCTTTATTATTTTACTATTCTATCACCGAACCCATGTGGTACATGTTTATTATCAAATAGAGTGTCGGTTTTAAAGGGATACTGCCTTCACAATTACGTCGAAGTCAGCAAATTAAACACTTCACTCGTTCCGATATCATTACAGAGATATGTTACGTCCACACCTAAAAGAAGCGCATGGATCTTCTCAAAGTCAATATTTTAGTTGCACACAAATTAAAACGACTAAATTGTCCATTCTTGAAATTCACGGTTTTGTTAATAATGTCACGTTATAGCAATGCCGACTGTAATATTGTGACCAAGAAGGAAGTTTGTTTTCGCGATAATAAAAACAAGTTACGATGTCATTCAATGTTTAGTGTAATTAAAGGACATAATGTTTTAGTCACTTGGTCACGATCCTTGACCTAAATTAATGACTGACAGACAGAGTTTTACTGGAATATTGGAAAGAAGAAATAATGAAACTAGTGCTATTTTTTTCTAAAGAGTAATAATAACATTCCAATTGTCTCACCTCGGACTGCTTCCACGTTGCTCGAGTATATACTCTCGCCACTCGCAGGAGAAGTAATCCTACCCAGATTCTGGGAAAATGGTGATTAGTTGTCGTCACAGAGAAGTTAGCGCGGAGGGCCTATTTATAGTAACGATGACTTGTATAATTTGAGAGTGATCAATTACAGATAGGAATTAATTACCAAATAAATACTTCCTCATTATTAGGCAACGGAAAAAAACTCCAGATATATAGTTTACTAACATTTATACTACTATCTAATCAAGACGTGCACTAATCTAATCGGTAATTGGAAATATTAGTTAATAATCGAGTTTGGGTATCACGTGACTATCACGTGACAAATGTACGTCTAACATGGCAGTGACGGTGAAATTGCCGAGAGGACTGTGAGCCGAGTGAAAAACCTCCTAGTACATACATATATACTGTATATGTTTCAAATTGAGATACTGAATCTTTAATATCATTAACATTCAATTAAAAGTGCAACAAAAAATAGCATTCCAATAGAAATAAAAATAAGAATATTGACGATGGATCTAATATTTACACGCATAAGTGCGCACACAGACATACACGCAAACACGCACGCGCTTTCATAAACACTCACATGCACGGAAACACACACGCACACACACACACGAAGGTCACGTGAAGTCTGATCAGTAGTAAAACATTTCTCTTTTTATCCTTTTGCATATTATTAATTTTGGATGTATTTTAGATATGCAATTGATATATCATGTTGAAAATGAAAGTTATAAATAAAATAACTGGAGAACAAAGTCACTTCATGGCAGGCTTAGCTCGTGAATGCGCAGATGTCATATGTCAGTTTGCCATTGTGTTGCCAGTTTTAATGGCAATGAACTTAACAGTATCAAAGGTATACCGTAGTCACAAATGAGGAGACGCTTTAGGAATATAATTCAATGTTATGTCGTTTTCTACAAGTACACGTATACTGGCAACTTGCTCTGGATATCTCATGTGTCTAACGACGAGATAGCCTTCAATAGTTTTTACGACAAAGTGGTGTATTAAATTGATCAAATAATTGTACAATGAACTGACGAAAGTGGCACAGCGGATTCAGTAATACCGGAAGGTGTTCTTTTCACTGCAATGACATCACTTTTCTCATTGCAAAATCTCGGTCTTTCAATGCTAAGTATATAATAAATAGAGATTAATACACGAGTTGGTATGTCATATTGATTTTACGACACGAGTAATTTTAAAGTCAATATATTAACTTTGGAAACACGAGTGTCATAAAATCAATATGCCACACTAGCGAGCGTGTTAATTTTTTTAGCCAACAACTTTTGAACGAAATTCATACAACAAACGTATTCTCATGTGGAAGTCGAATAGGGAGCGGCGGATGAATACATCCTACCACCGCCCAGACTGTACCAACCGATGAAACCGTCTATCATGATGACAGGCGTGGGAAAATTGCAAGCCATGTGATCAGCCAATGAAAATCGTTCCAGGTCTTACGCACTACTGTGCAAGATATGATATTTATGTCATGAGTGAACCACATGTTGGATAATAGATACTAATACGGTGATAATATCAAAGCGTAATAATATGCAGTTGCTATTTAAGGGTTCCGGTTTGGTTCCGGTTTGAGTTGCAACACGAAAATAGTCAAGAGATCCATCTAGTTACAAGAACTGAACTGGACATGACGTCTTCTTCTATTATCATGACAAACTACTAATACATATACTTGCGTGGAATCTATTTTTGAGTTCTGGTACTGTTTAAATGAGTGTTATGGTATATCTTTTTAGATACTTTACCTATTGTTAAACTCGCAATTTGCTACTTCAAGAATTGTATTGTTACGTAGCGGAAAACACATTTTGAAACTGGATCCAAAGATAAATTGAGCAATGGATATATGACAAGTACACTTCTATTTTAATGGCTGCCGTGTGGGGTGTATTTTCGATTTCAATCGAATATGTGATAAATATATTTTCATGGATGAGCTCAGCAAATATCAAGTAAGCTTTTATCATGTGATATATAATCTACACATGTCCACTGGTTGCGTAAATCCACCTACTCATTAATAGACAATAATTACATGTCGCTGGGGATCTGGACGAACATATATTTGGATCTTTACGTTAAGATTAAATATTAGTCTAAAATAAGTATATATTCTTTTCGTTTGTGTAAGGAAGTCATTTGTAAGTTCATAGAGAGAGAGAGAGAGAGAGAGAGAGAGAAAGAGAACGGGGAAAAAGAGAACGGGGAGAAAAGGGAAAGAGAGAGAGAGGGGAGAGAGAGAAAGAGAACGGGGAGAAAAGGGAAAGAGAAGGGATGGAATTAAGAAGAGATCGATAGATAGATCGGAGAGAGAGAGACAGAGAGGAGAGAATGAGTGAATGAAGATACAAATTGAGAGAGAGAGGGGGAGAAAGAAAGAGAGACAGAGAAGGGGATGAAGAGACAGATTGAGAGAGAGAAGAAAACATAAAGATTGAGATCAATAAAATACGTTCGAAAAAAATAGGTCATTGTTGTCTGTAGCTAATCATTATGAAATCTCTCAAATCTATTCTATTTATTCACTTAAGAGTTATGCTAGTGCTGAGCTTTCAGAGTATTACCGACACAGCAATTCCAGCTAAAGATGCAATGATATAATGGCTTCTGACGCCTGTGCACAGCAGAAAGTGTCTTTAGTGAATCACTACCACACTTTAGTGAATCACGGTTGTTATCCGCATGTGATACAGCTATGCGCAGACTTGGATATTGCATCACTATCTTGGACTCTCCTGCACTAAACTGTGTAGCACTAAGACACCATTCACTCCAACCTTAGCTACAGACTACACCGCTGCTAGGGTTGCCTGTTTTGTACAGCAGTAGTGCCCTGGTGGATATTTAGCACCGCTGTGTATCCAATGTTGGCACACTTCTACAAACCAAGTCATTGTTCTTTCAACAGCAAATCTGGGGGTTACTCTTTCAATCACTCAATTAGTTCATCAACAAGATATAGCACGTGTGAGCAGTCACTCATTATCGGCGGACCATTATGACTATTACGCTCACTCATTCATACATCTAATCAATTAATAATCACTTCTTCATTCATTTTATGGAATACCTCTGCTCTCACATTCATCCCCACACAATTTAAGGTCATTCCTTCAATTCTCGCACTTTCGATTCAAATGTCTTGAAATTACTCTCTCTCTCCGAGCTAAAGATAGTGTGCATGTGCGTGTGTGTATGTGTGTGTGCGCACGTTTGTGTGTATGTGAGAGAGAGAGAAGAAAAAATAACGTTAGAGAAAGAGAAACAGAAACACAGAAGCAGATTCAGAAGCAGACAGAGAAAGAAACAAAGATATATTGACATTAGCAGTGTGGATGACATGAAAATAACCAGGATGTATAACCCTAGAGACAACACACGGTACTATTATACTATATTCTTCTTCTTCTTCTTCGTCTTCTTCTTCGACAGTTCAGTTATGAGCATTTGTTTAACTACAAGCATTAATAAACATTTAGTTCGAGAACTACCGAAACTTAGAAATGTTATGTTATCTGAAAAAGAAATGTGAGAATTATATTAGTTACCATTGAGTAAAAAGGTCAATCTTGGAGCCTGTAAAACCTTTACCACTACCAGTCGTCTCCCTTTGCAATACATCTGTACATTGGAGCATATATATGACGTCAATACATAACTGATACACATACTTGACGCGCACTACCTACCGACTTCACGACTCAATTATGGGGTAATTGAAAAATGTTCATGTTCTATATTGCCGTCATGACCACTCACAACTTATTTTAGTTTACAATCCAGGGTCATCAAGTTACATTAAGAATACTTGCAATACGTCTTAGAGGTCATTATTCAATATGCGTAGTGGATATCTACTGTGTAATAACGATTCCATAATCAACAGTGTTGATTACGTCTTTTTGTGTTTCTCGTGAAATGTACACGTTTTCGACTGCTAGTTCGCCCTCTCTATGAAGCTGTTTGTCGGTAGTTTTCAATGGTTTATTAAATTTAAATTATTATATTGAATAATTAGAATAACCCACTCGATAAGAGTGATTACGGAAAATATTTTACGGAAAATATTGTCCGTAGTCACTCGTATCTCATGGGTTATTCTCTAATTGTGTGAATCAATCAACAAAACAGGTCGGTGTCCTCTTCCTCAGAAGGATCGTAGTGCGGTGAGAGTCGTAAATCGTATGACATGTATATGTATAGGAATTACTGTACGACTATAGCGCTACCTACGACCATTCTGTGAACGGTATCGTTTCACGAAGTTCTCGTATCCACTACGAGACCATGGCGCTTCCATAGCTATCAGCGATATGGGTAGATACGAGACCGCCATGACTTATTTGTGGATACGAAAGCTTATTGAACGGATGACCTGGCCCCCATTCCATAGAACGATCGTAGCGCTACGAGAATCGTAACTCAACCCACAGGTATTTGAACTACGACTCCCGTAGCGCTACGATCGTTCTGTGGCTAGGGACCCTGATGTATTAAGGTACGTACTACGAGTTTACAGTTTAATGTAAAAATAAATCTCATAATTAATTTAATTGACCAGTTAATTTTCAATCCTACACCTGTTCTGATGAACAATGTATGTCGCCCAAATATTTAATAATTTGTCGGATGATTTAAAAGCCAACGACAAGTCCGTTGATTCTGGATTGATATAAAGCGACAGGTGAGGTCTTTGACGTCACGGTGGAATTGTTTACAGACAACATCAGCCTTGGCTTGGACGACCTCGACAAACAGAATCTACAGCCTCAACCTTGGAAAACGGACACTTTGACAGAACAGAAGTTATTACGTGTCCCGAGCCACTCTACTGATCAACATACCTGATAATGACTGAGTAATCTAGCCAGTATACCGGGCTGACTTGCATATATCACTATCGGAAGTAGGTACATTGAAAACGCTATGCATAGTTCTTCTTCTATCGCGCACAGCACATGTTCACGCGTACGTATATCTCCTTTAAGAGTGCCTCACGTGTCCACAGGAACCCGTTCGACAGAACGATATTAGTGCTACGAGAGTATTAGCGAGTTACGCTAGGTTCATTTTGTGGAACAAAACCATGGATCCTTAACGCAATGCGCACAAAAACGCATATTAGACAGTGGCATTTATCATTAATATTAGATTTGATAGCTCCTGGATTTGAAAATATGCTGGTCAACGATCTTGTATATTTGTCAGTGCGCATGGACTCAT
Organism: Lepetodrilus schrolli; assembly: GCA_032361225.1. Classification (NCBI taxonomy): domain Eukaryota; kingdom Metazoa; phylum Mollusca; class Gastropoda; order Lepetellida; family Lepetodrilidae; genus Lepetodrilus; species Lepetodrilus schrolli. Next base: position 25,264 of record JAUTBT010007465.1, read on the forward strand.
TCGCGTTAATATTGAGAACCTGACATTTCTGAGTCATGTTCTACAGCCTTGATTTCAGCAATTTAATCCAATACATTTATGTAACTTAATCCGCACTGCGCAACCACAGTCGGCTTACATCCACCGATCAGTGCACATGACACCTTTTCCCATTCGTTTTCACAACGTCGCCGACCAATACGGTTTAGCAGTGCCCCCAGTCATGAACGGACCTTTTATTAGTGTTCTACTAGTTCGAAAATTCTCATAAATAATAATAGTTGTTTTTATGTTGATGTACGTACACTTTGTTCAGCGCCATTGAGTACCTAGTCTAGATCCTAGGCGCTATATACATTACTTATTATTATTATTAGTAGTAGTAGTAGTAGTAGTAGTAGTAGTAGTAGTAGTAGTAGTAGTAGTAGTAGTAGTAGT
>JAUTBT010007476.1:0-25670 GCA_032361225.1 Lepetodrilus schrolli
GTTGTTTGAAATTAATAAGCGCAGGGCCTCTAATAAACGCCGGCCTCAAATAGGCGCCGGGTCTGCGGCACCTCTGAGCGCCCCGGCGCTTATTGCAGGAAATACGGTACTCCCCAGACGCCTATTTTCCTGAACATCACCTGATGACTCGATGCCACAACACCAGACAGATCTTCCACAAATAGGCAAACAACAATACTTACAAGTATGCCTTTACCCAGCGAGCAATCCTACTATGGAACCATCTCCCAGACAGCATGGTCAGGGTTCATGATGTAGATACTATGTAGAGGTTCAATCCTTACCAACTACCACCATTGTAATGCGACGAAGACAATATTTTAACCAGCACTGTAGGTATTAGGTTGAAGAAGACTTACACAATGTTTACAGATACCGAAATCAATCAAACTTCTCCCTAAGTAAATGTCATATGTTCTTTTAAAGGTGTTTCTCGTTTTACCGTCTCAATTTCTCCAGGGTCGACCATTGGGAGTATCATTAACTATAGTATTTTAATATATTTTCTGTATGTCTAACCCTTGATTGGTTTAACGCCTTTGTCTGGTGTTTATTGTCGTCATGACGAAAGTCCTGCGGCGGTGTCGTATTGGTCAGACATTTGATACACATTCATACATTATGAAAGGTGAGCATAGGCCTCGGTGTGTTGGTTGTCACGAGGACACCACCGTCAAGCATATTTTGCTCGACTGTGTGGACTTGTCAGATCAGCGCCCGAGGTTTTATTCATCGCCAAACCGTAAGCATATATTTACTCAGGTCCCTGGCCATCACATGCTATAATTTTAAAAGGCAATTGGTCTTTATGGAAGGTTTTTAATTACTTATGAACTGTATCAAGCTATTATATCATATACATAATATAACTATTCATCTAACTATTACATCATGAGCATAATGTAACTACAATTCTTTTGGCATATATTTTTAGCACGTTTGGACTTCGGAGCCAAATTGTTTATGCGTCACATGCTAGTGATAATGTATTACTTTAAAATTAAAATTAGTGCATATATAGCACTCTCATTCATATAACTAATAGGAAACGTTAATATAACAGAATATCCAGTCATACATATTTGCACAATACAAAAGTATAAGTAGTAGGCTTTAAATAACGTATGGTTTATGTGCTATGAAGTAAATGTTACAAACTCAGTATAATGCCTTTATGAATAATTCCACTATTGATTTGCCTTTCTACCCCAAGACATTCTCATATTGTACAACATATTTATTATTATTATTCTCATAAAATCACTTATATATAATGTATGTCATGTACACAATGAATACAGTAGTATCATGAAGTAAAATAGCTCTTCATTTCATGGCGTTACATTGTTCTGAATTACCGTATATCGTGGGGTATATGCCCAGGGGCCGATTTAATACAAAATGGATAACATACTGGGCTTGTATTGCACAAAGATCCTAGCGTATTACCGTAACTTATCGAAAACAGGAGCACTCGATTTACGGAGATTGAAACGATAGGAATAAATAAACACAATAAGATCTGTATTCGTTTAAATAGTAATATAATCAATACAATAGTGTATTGAATTGATACAATATTGTCTAGAGAACCGGCTGGATCGTCAATCTAGTCGTTCATCTATTTGAAATAATCCTGAAAGCAACTCTAAACCCCAATTAATTTTTTTTAATAATAAACAACATTCCATAACCCAGTCATAGACTTCCCCACCATCATCGTCCTGACCATCATCACTTTCATCTTCTGCAAAGATATCTGGCCGAACTTGTTCTTCAAAGTGTCAGGATTGTTGGAAATTCCACATCGAAGAAATCCCCCGATAACGATGAATCGTTTATGTCCGCCCGTGATTTTCTGACACAGTCAACGAGGTCTTGGCGAGTTAGGGTCTTCTTTGCTATCCGAAAAAACTCACTGTTTGGATACGTTGGATTTAAAAGGATTGTTGACGTGGGTATCCATTGGTTGGACAATGGACGTGCAACCTGAAATGGAATTCAGAAGAAAGCTATAAAAGTATTTCTTTCATAACATTACTTACACGATGAAAATGAGGTTCATATCATAGGGATCGAGTCAGTAAGATAATGGTAATATTAATACTGAATAAACACGCTACATAATAATAATAATAATATATATTTATACAACAACCCACGAGTGACGAGCTACCAGCTTTAAATCTAGATCCCTAATGGTGTAAGTATGTAACACTAATATATTCATCGCTATCCAATTCAAATAGCCATTTTGATAATCTATACCACTGAACATATTCATTTCCTCCAATCTGTATAACAAAAGGTATTCTGGTATTTTTTTTACTGCAACTCAGATACCTCAAGATCTGCGATATGTCTTTTTCCTATGTTCTAAATATAATGTAAATGTCAATGTCATCAAGAAAGTCAGTTTTGGTTTCTTGCAATTCAATAATATCAACTGTTTCCAGGAAGTCAGGATGTTGTGAACGTTTTCGAATTCCGCATACATTCAGGATTCAAGGTTCAATGTGTTGGATACGTTTGGTGGGGTATTATTACTGGCTAGTAGAGTCAACATAAATAGCAGTGAATCACTGTCATTAGAACTATTTCTTGTGGAAGTACCATCATGTATAATTTTAAGGTGCGGTTGAAATACCTTGTGACACAAGCTTGTGTATTACTAGTAGCCTGAAGAGGAACGGTTCTCAGTCCATCGTTATCATGACATTCGTGGGGAATACCTGGCTGCGCGTGATCACATAGTAACTCTTGGCCACCGGCGTCTCCCTATTGGAGCCTCGTTCTGGGTGGTTCACCATATGGTGCCAGAATTGCATCGTACAATTTCCCTCATAATAGAGCTTGTCAACGACCAAGTAGGCTGTATTCCCACAATGTCTGGCTGCTCGCATTGCAGGCAGGAGCACCTCGTTTCTGCAGTCAGTTCTCTGGTGGGAACTGTTCAAGGTTTTCCTTTTAGCTTCTTTCTGCTTCGCTTCTCAACATCCCGTTCTTTAGTTACTACGTCTGTTGATGTCCTGGGTGTAGTTTTTCGAAGCTGTGATATCCACAACGATACCATAGCGCTCGTAAGTTCCCGTAATAGATATGAGAGCTTCGTGAACCGGTACCCTGAGTGAGTGAGTGAGTGATTATGGAGTTTAACGTCGCTACGGGAATCTTTCACCCATTTGCGACAATTAAACATTTAATATTGTAGTTAAAAGTAAAAATTGTAGTTAAAAGTATGCACATGATGTAATAGCTAGACGAATAGTTATATCATGTATATGATTTAATAGCTTGATGCAGTTGATAAGTAATGAAAATCCTTCCATAAAGACCAATTGCCGTTAAAAATAAAAACATTTGACGACCAGGGACCTAAGTAAATATATGCTTTAGGTTTGACGAGGGGCTGGTGGTAGCGTAGTGGTAAAACGTTGGCCTTCGGAGCCAAAGGTTTCAGGTTCAAATCCCGCCCCGGGGCCCGGCATCAATATTCGCGGAAGTTACATTTCTGAAGCGATATTGATAGGATGCGCTGTCTGTAGAGAGGGAATGCAGTTTTCATCCTTGGTCTTGTTAGTACCAGCCGATGCTCGCAGGTTTACTGCAACATTCAGCGTTACGGATGTTGTGGGTTTCCCCCTGCCCTAATCTGACAAGCCGTCATATAAGTGAAAGAATCTTGAAAGCGCCTCTAAAGCCCAATTAAAAAAAAAGAAAAATAAGGGTTTGACGATGAATAAAACCAGGGACGTTGATCTGAAAAGTCCACACAATCAAGCAATAAATGCTAGACGGTGATGTCCTCGTCACAACCAACACAGCGAGGCCTATCCTCGCCTGTTAAAAAGTATGAATGTGTATAAAATGTCTGACCAATACAACACAGCCGATGACTGTCTCGTCTTGGCGACAATAAACGCAAGACAAGGGGGTTAAGCCAATCAAGGGTTGAACGTGATGTAGTTTGTTATTGGTTTCATTATTCCATTTTTCTTGGCGTAGAGATTTATTAAAAGAGCTAACAGCATGTTTAACTTGATAAGTTCTCCGCTCTGGGAACTTAGACGTTCTACTTTGGCTTTTATATCACAGGTGTCTTGCTGCATTTGAAATTTATCATATTTCATTTAATCAAAACAACCACTGGTTCCCTCTTCTAAGTTTTTTCACCAGTTCTTAATTATAAGACCTTCTAGAGAATGTACTTTTATTTTTAAGTCTGTGACATTTATCTTTACGTCATGCATGTCTTTCTCCATATTGTCCAACTTTGATAGTTGTTTTTCAATCAAATCAAGTTTACGTCAGCATTACTAGAGCTGGCCGGCTCCGAGCGTAATGTTTCGTGCGTTGGGTCGCGGAAGGTCGCGGGTTCAATCCCTAATCGCGTAATACAAAAATACGTTAAAGGATGGTACGTACTTGTTGTTCCCCTGTTTTGCGCTCAGCATTAAAGAGGTATAGCAAGGACTTGTCGGATCGGAATCGGTATGCTGTCTGAGTGGGGTATCCATGTTCTATCCGCGGCATATGATATTCCAAGTGAGCTAGCACTATAAAAACTGGTGAAAATCCAGGCCAGTACAAGCAGTACATATGCATGCAAGCCGTGATGTGAGTGAACAAATCTTGAAAGTGGCTTTAAACCACAAATCAACCAACCAATACTGGAGCTGTATGTATTTGACACCACAGTCAATGCCCTTGTTGTGCGGCGTACATGTCAGGTCGAAGCAGCCGAGGCTGGGCTGAACATATCAACATAACTTTATATTGTTTTCACTAGGAAGAATTTCCAAACATCAACATGCTCCAAATACTCTTCCAGAACTTGCAGAGTCATTGGAAGAAGAATGGAAAAACCTTCCTCAAGACGAGTTAAAACATTTAGTCGAAAGATTCCCAACAAAATAATCTACCGGCCCTTAATTTAGTTTGTTGAGTATATTTGACCAATGGCAATTTGCTTGGTCGCTGATAACATTGGTACCACTCTAGAAGGGCTTCGCGATACATAACAGTCATTGAACATGTAATGCATGGTGTTTGAGCTTGCAGAAAGCAAATTATGTCCCATTGATTGTGTGCTCACGAAAATTCCTGCTGCCTGTTGAACTTGATCTTGAAGCTAACTAGCATTGGTTTGGCCATTGCGAGAGTTCTTGTAATCTTCGCTGTGTTTTATCATCTGGTGTATGACGTTAGAACATCATTTGTAGCATTGGCTTAGGCCATTGCGAAGGGTCTTGTAATATTCAGTCTGTGTTAAATGTATCGCCGATAACGTCCACCGCTGGGCTTGTGTTAAGCTCTGCTAGAGTTGTCTGCCCGAGTTATGTCTGTTATACATGCATTAGTTGGCCTGCTCATGTCTGCTTTCAGCATTTATTCCCCGATTCCTCTTAAATTATTCTCCACTAACGAATCTACACATTGTTTTAAAAATATCAAATTATCTTTACCCGTTTTAACTAGAACTGTTGTACTAGTATTCATATTATTAACGCACAACATTATCCTAATGACTGTGTCAGGAAGAAATCTGGGTGTATTGTCAATTAAATTAGTTTCAATGAAATCTAATGGAGGTATGTATTTTCAGCATTAAACTACATGTTTACCGTGTAGCTTTAGTTACGTAATTTAATAAATAAACCAAGCAACCTTTCGATATATGGTAATATTCGCTTCCTTTTGTAATAATGTACACATTCTCAATATATTTGTTGCTATGCATACACATAAGTAGTAATACTACGTTTATATATACAAGATGTATGCTTTTGTTTTAAAATGTCACGCCCCATGTATCTCGTGTTACCGGTTGTCGTATTGTCAGAATTTGTCAATATGCACATCAATGGGCGAGATATTACATTAATCATCGATCAATTCTTATATGAAAACACATGCGAACTATGATTGTTTTGTGTGCATATGTCCTCTATGTATTATTTCGGATGTCCACTGGCTGGTTGTGCGATCTCACTAGAATATGGATCCTTTACCAAGAAACATTATTAACTAACTCCAAGCTGACCAGTCCTTGCCCTTTACCTCTGTAAACGCATACACGATACTAGTATATAGTTTTACCTACATAGTAGTCAGCCGAGGTTTTACCTGAACATATATGCATTTGTTTTGACTACACTAGTGCTCTAAATACAACCAGTTACTTATTCCTAATTTCCAACTAGTTATACATATTTTAATATCTATTACTATTTATTAAATAGAAATATCAGGCAATAATGATGCTAATTGGTCATCACCTTACATACAAAGTTGATTTATTACCCCCGTTTTAAATGATTCCAGTTATTCCCATTAGTCCATAATGGTATTACCGGTAAAATGCTATTACCGTACATTATTCATGTTTACCAGACATATGAATACAGCATAGTTACCTATAGCAGGATCGCTATGATATTTTACCTACTCTACAGCGGTTAAACTATATTTTGTGGTACAAATGCGATTATATGAATGCTGAGTGAATGCCCCAAACAAACATCAATATATGTGAGTATATGTCTTTAATGTTGAGCGCCAAATAACCGTTATTTTGTGTAAGACGTGGCAGGGGGTTGAACCATCGTCCTATCGCTCTTTGCCTAAGCCACGAAGTCAAAAGTAGTTCTACTTCAACGGGGGAGATAACTCTGCTGACGCTCCATTATATTCCGTGTATCCACCACGCCACGGATGCTGTATTGAATCACAGAGACATTACCAACGTAGAATAAATGACACAATTGCATCCCTATAGTCGTGTTCATTTAAATAGACCTGGTGGTGTTTTACATTCATAAAGTACACGGGTGTGTCAGAGGCGAGTCATCCTGGAACCGTTTGCTTTATGTGTTCGTGAAAACGGACCCACAGCTTTAGTAGATTTACAGTGTTTTAAACATTTCCACTAAATAAATTAATTGCTCTTTTGGTTTCTATCTTTATTACCCACATGCGTCTACGTCTAATTAATATTTAATGATGGTAGGCCGGTCTAAAATTGGGTCTTAACTTAAGGTTACGTTATAGTCTCGCCATTTCGCAGAGGAGTGCCCTGCTCAATAGGGTTAAGTTCAGAGTGTCTTGGTGGCAATTGGAGACCGACAGGAATATTTTGTATTAACATCTCACATTGTGTATACATAATTAAAAATACATAGAGCATACAAATAATAGAATATATAGAGAATCTCTTCCGAGTGTCTTTTGATATCAATGTTATCCTACGAGTTGATAAAAGTAACCCAAATCCTCGATATCAATGTTATCCTACGAGTTGATAAAAGTAACCCAAAGCCTCGGATTTTGGTTACTTTTATCAACGAGTAGGATAACATTGATATCAAAAGACACGAGGTTGAGATTCTATTTATCACCCAGTAATGTAGCTAAAGCAATATGCTCACATGTAAGGTATAAATATTGTACCTCACTTGCCTAGTTACCCAACAGAACAGTCTTCATATGTACCCGCTAAGGTGACCATTGATGGATGAAATTGACAAGCCCATGCAAATCACGGACGCGAATGGCTGTGGATTTCATGTTAATAACATCATGACTGGTAGAATCCTTGTCAGCAGTAGAATAACTATGCAAATTTGTAATTATTGACCAATCAGTTAAGTTGTAAAATGTTATCTACAGTAGAATAACATTGTTGTCCTACTGACGTGGGAGCCAGCATTGGGTGATAAATACAATTAAGAATTATGACAGATGGTATAAACTAACTAATGAGTGAACGTAAAGACTTAAAGGAAAATGTACAAAATATATAAAGTAAATATTCAATATACAGCAACTATTTTAAAGTCGCCCCTGACCATGTAGTGCTGCTATGTGAAGCATGGCAAATTGTTGTGTTCTAGGACTTCATACTGTGCAGTTTTCTTCATTTTCTGATATAAATGAAAGGTTAGTTGTTCCACCCATAGCTTCATACCAATTCTTGTGTTCGACGTTGGACATTTGGTGTCTTTGTGTTGTGGCAACTAGTGTTATCCATGACAATCAATGAAGCTTCTAGCAGCCAGGCGTAAGTTGAGTTTCAACCCACTAAAAGAACATTTCTTGGTTAATATTCCCTGATAATGTCCATCAGATAGTTTCGCAGAAATTACCAGCTCACACCCTTTCAAGTCCATATCTGTCGCACAGCATGGCAATTTCTTTGTATCAATCGTTGACCATTTCCAACTGATGACGCAAGCTTAAGTACGCGGTGAGAAACGTCCTTCTTGTGCCTGTGGTTCTCTAGTGCCGTGATATCGTGTGAAATATGTTCGTCCACGTTTCATCCTACACTCAGGTAACAGAGTTCACTGTTACTAACGTGCGACCTGGCGTAAGAAAGTAGTTCTTTGGCGGATGACGACACAACTCTCTAGTATGACCTTTCCTGTGGTAAGAACGTGCATGTACTTAGTCAAGTTGTAGCGCTCTTCGCAATGTATAACTAGATGCAAAGATATTACAGTCTTCTTGTATAGCCCAATTAATTTTGTGAAGTGTTGTAATTTTGGCCTATATCTCCGTTTCCCATACTTCGGAGTTCTCCTTGATACATCTATCTTTGCGTCGACGACATGGACGCTTTCATAACAGCGACAACGCTATCCAACACGTCGTGACTCGCATGGCGCGGAGGGCCTCTAAACTACCCTTCCTGTAAATACTCATATACAATTCGAACGCACAAAACAATATCCTCTGACATGTCGTGATCCTCCCATCATGAAATTAAAAAAGAAGATTACGTAAATGCTTCTGTAGTAATAATATGCATTTATTCATTTACATATTTATTCATATAAACTATGACGTATCAATTATATTGGCCATTTGTCGTGTTTGTAAGCTGTTATGTTTATGAATCGCCTGTGTAGCATATTGTTATAAAAGTTAAAAGTCGCCTCGTACAAAAAGACGTTAAAATATGGTACTTGTTGTTCTCCTGCTTGGCGCTCAGCATTAAAGGAGTAACGCAAGGACTGGTCGGCTCGGAATCAATATTCTGAGTGTGGCATCCATGTTCTATTTGCGGCATATTTCAAGTGAGCTACCACTATAAAACCTGATAGAAATCCAGACTAGTACAAGCAGTGAACATCTTGAAAGTGGATTTAGACCCCAAATCAACCAACCTACCAACATTCTGCATCAAAATTGGAGCATGCTCCGATTCGCGGGTTGTAGGTTTGGATGAAAGGGCAATATGTCTAGTACTTCTTTTTATGGGAAGAGAGCAAAGTCATTTAGTCACACCATGGAACTCGCCCTTGCTATCATAGTTTTGAGTAGTAGTTTATATAATTGGAAATCCATCACGAATGTTGTCAATCTTAGAGATGTAGAATTGCTTGAAATTGTCCGCAAGATGCTTTGGATTTTCAAACTGTAATAGTTTCAAGTCGAATCTCTTGCCTAATAATTGTTCATAAAGCAAAGAAGTTTACCCAGGTTGTTATTACTCTAGGGTGTCTTATGAAGGCAATATGCATCTATGATGAACTTCCTAGCATTGTGGTAAATTCGGCGGTGTATTTAGTCAATATTACGTCCACTGTCACTCAGTCCTATGCATTGAGACTTTGTTTCATGCACAGATTGATGGTACACTGATGTGTAGGAGTCCTTGTTGTGCAATGCATGCTGTATATATATATATATATATATATATATATATATATGTTTGATGACTACCAAATTCAGTGATCGAATCAACTTCCACAATACCATCTAATTAGCGTTCTCCAAATTCCAACTAATTACAAACACAATCCCTGTATTGCTATCTGAACCTGCTGAAGGTTTGCGTTGAAGAATACGCCTTTCGTTGGTAAATGAACAAAATATATTTTAGCAGCAAGTTATGAAGCATAGCTGCTGTGTTCGTCTTGCCTCGGGAAAGACATCATCTAAAGCTTCGGCCCAGTACTTCCTTACTGACGTAATGTATGAACTATATAGCTAGGACTCGTTGAATGTGTGTCTCGATGATGCTGGACAGTAACACACGTATTTCACTGTAAGATTCTATGGTAAATTGCCTACACTGTCTGCTTCACATTTCAAATTAAGTAGACAATAGATAGACAATAAACAAGTCTTTAATATCGACGAGGTAAATATGTTGTGTAACTCAGGTATGGCGAAAATAAAACAATACATTACAAAACACAATATCATAAACACATACTAAGAAGGAAGCAATCGTAGATAAAACTGGTAACGAGGATTAATCTTTTTCAAGGCGGATACATGGGGGATGGAAGAATTATTTCCTCTGTTTGTTTTGAAAAGGGAAACTTTAAAACGATGACCAGAAAGTAATAGTTGAAATTCGTGATGTAAAATGTGGGAATCATCTGAATGGTCAACATTCCAACAAAACCTGGCAATGACTTGTTACAACTACATTTGTAGGAGATAACATAACCAACTATCCGCCTATCCTTACATATTAGTACACCAATACATTGATTATGGAATACACGCCTGTTACATATGCATTGGTTTTGCAAGTTTCAAACCGAAATGATTTACTAGAGGTATTTCTTGTGTTGTTCTATCTAGTGGTACTTTCATTGAATGTAGCATTTCAGCTGCATTATACTCTGTTCCTATGTCTTCTATACATATATCCATGACCTTTAAGATGTTCGTCAAGTACAATACACTCCTGTAAATCGCTAGTTCGAACATTAAATGACCAATGAGTAACATGCAGTCATATTGACGCTCGTGAGAGAGATTAATGCTTTATAATGTTCTAAGTGATAGAAATGCTCATGTATGAGGAATACTTAGAGCCCCCACACGATACATATACAATTTCCAAAATAAATTATTTTCAATTTTCCATATGTCTTGATAACTTAAACCATAGTACGACCTCATTTTCTTCATGATGTAGCGATACATATTGACATTACATATTGTTATGGGTGGCCTATGCCTCCAGACCTTCTATACGCATGCTGCCTGAAGAATTGGTAGTCATCTAGGTTAGTGGTGTTGAGTTCATCAGTCTTTGTTTCTTGAAAAGCAATATGTTCTGCATTCTGTACAAGATTAAACAATTCTTGATACTTCGAACTTTAGAGCGTCGTCGTCGGCACCATCAGTAGTAGTAGCAGCATTAGCAGCAGCAGCAGCAGCAGCAGCAGTAGTAGTAGTAGTAGTAGTAGTAGTAGTAGAAGTCTGCAACGTGGCGATACAGTTATTATCCTTTGTCTGCGAGTACCAGCCGGTGCTTGCAGGTTTACTGCAACATTCACCGATACGTTTATTGCGGGTTTCCTCCTGCCTTAAACTGACAAGCCGTGATATAAGTGAAAGAATCTTGAAAGCGGCTCTAAACCCCAATTAAAGATAAAATTTAAAAAACATCACGAAAATGCCAAATTAGCCAATTAGTTTTTTTCTAAAGTTTGTTTTTGGTCTGGATCTGTTTGCCTGCCAAGATATTTTAGTCCGATTCTCACGAGTTGTGTTTATATATAACAGAGAATTTGTTCGTCACAGATCTAGCCGGTGGGTCGAATATCACATGTGGATATCTGATATTTTCAATTCTGGAACTAAATTTCTTTTGCTTATTTTTATGGCATATTCTTACAAATAATTATTTCAGCATTGTAGATATTGATTTTCAAAACTACTGAGTCTGGCAGTGTCAGTGATAGACTGCTGGCGTGAATCACTGTTTGTAGTGGTAAGCGTTGAGCAGTGCTGGAACAATTAATAGATTTTGCTTATTCGGAGTCCTGTTCCACAAAGTGATCATAGCACGACCAGTCGTAACTTCTATTAATCAATAGCAAAATATGTAGACATAAATAGAGTCCATAGTTATTAGATACCATGGTTTATGGATCCGCTGACACGATTTTTTTGCAGTTTGGAAATAAAAATTATTATTTTTATTATTATTTTGATTATATTCTGCCAACAGTGTTCTAGATTTTAGAAAATTATAATAATAAATGGTGAAGCAACAAGTCGTATAAACCATCATTGGACATGAACAAAGACTGGTAGGCAATGGTTTTGAAGCCAATTTGATTGCTTACTGATTTGTAAAATGTATAACAATTGCTGCTATTGACAAGCAGTGCTATGAAAATATGTGTGCATTCAAATCTGAAAAATGTATATGCACTAGAGTTTATTACAATTGTTGACAATTTTATTTATTTTCTGTCAACCGACCAATCATAATCTCCATTTATTATCACTTTTATATTGGACCCAACCAACTGGCCAAAATAACCCAAGTATATTTATTTATGTTTTCAACTGACCAAGCCAAAATTATCACAGAAAGATCCATAAACTAGGTAATTAAATGCTGTGGCCTAACTTAAATATACATTATATTGATTGGTATTATCTGTTCATGGTGGATATTTTGGGTGTATTTGGGTGAGAATAAGGTATAACACAGACTACAAAATACAACTCTCGTATGGGTATAATCATTCTGTGGAACGCAATCATGAAAGGTAAGCTGTCATGACTGGTTGCTTTTTTTCTTTTAGCCATTGAGAGAACACCCACATATATATCGTGTCCATTTAACCAGTCAGATTGAAACATTTCATTAATTTAATACTGACTAAAGTACCATTTCCAAAGAAATGGTTCTCTTTGACCTTGCACTGACCTAAGACTTGCTGAGCTTTGTCGTAAACCAAGGCCATTTTTTCCTTTTAGATAGTTTTATGGTACATTGAACTCCCTGTGTAATTGACAGCACGGCACCAGTGCATTTGGCAAACCATGTCATGGGCATGAGTTGCTGCAAATAAAATAAACAAGTGTGTCATGTGATCCACACAGCCATCAGCCTCTGCTTCCGCTAAATGCGACCGCAATTTGTCATTACAATCTTCACAGGCAATACTGGAATAGGCACTAGTGATGAAAGGATCGACTTTGCAATACTAGTAAACAGACTTGTTACGGTTGTTGGAAGTAAGTAGGACATTCTTGACTTCATAAGAGGTATACCTTAAAATGCAACACAAAATCTCTTTGATTTATAACCTGGGAATGCTCCGGCATAAAACATGAAATAGATTTTTTTAGAAGATACCGGTTCATGGTAAAAAAAAATTCATCAGTAACACAATTTCAGCAAGAGTTTAATTTCCAGAGAATGATATGTAAATACGTCATTCTTCCAAGCAAATTGCAGAAAAATTGAAATTTCCTTGGAGCTGAATAATTTAGTCTTTTTAGTAATTTTGTATTTATGTATATATTTATGAAAGTATGTACATTAAGTCAGGTTTAGTAATTTAATTATGTACCCAAACACTGTTATACAATTATGAAAGCATCAATGGAATTCAATTAAAAGTTTATTAGGATAATTGATTTTCATGTGATTCAATAACATCACGATACTTTTAATATCTGCTTACGTCTTTAATGCTTGTTAAATGTTCTTTACAACTAATATATCAGGTGACAGCATGTATGGTAATAATACCTTTTTCAGGATTTAATTGTATTAAATACTAATAAATAATGTATATCCTACATGCAGCTTTACAGACTTGAAAGTAGGAGTGTTTGTATGCCTTATTTTAAAATGTTTGTATCTCTATGCCTTGTGTTTTAAAATGCTAATGGTATAGCCTACATGTAGCTTTACAGACTCTTGAAAGTAGTTCCCAATGCAATGTTTGTATCTCTACGCCTGCATTCTGTTTTATAGCTGTGTGGTCATGAGACGAATGGCCTCACCCCCCTGTCCGACAACCTCACCGTGGAGGTCTGCCCACGTGAGGGTGAGCTTGCCAAGTCCGATGTAGAGGAGCCACTGGCCCTGTCGAAGTCTGCCATCAGCCAATCACCGCCATCTAACAATATGGCCAATCAGCCTCAGACTCTGCAACAGGAGTTCTCATTGGTCAACAAGAATATTCCCAATGTGACTATTGATGAGGTAAAAGGAGGTTCTTTATAGGTTAGGTTCAATGCTTATGGTTTTATTGAGAGATTACAATTGGTATTTTTATTTATTTTATTTTTAAATATTTTTAATTGATATTTAAAGCTGCTTTCAAAATTCACTTACATCACAGCAATTGGGGCAGGAGAAAACCTGCAACAATCATAGCACTGATTGTTGCAGTAAACCTGTAAGCACCGGCTGGTACAGACAGACTAAGGATCATAACAGCAATACCACAGTACAGACAGCTCATCCTATCAATATTTGAACCTGGAACCTTTGGCTCCGAAGTCCAACATTCTACCATTGCACTACCACCCGCCCCTAATTGGTGTTTAGTGAATGAATTATAGCTTTTCAATATTATGACATTTATTTATCGGAGCTGCTTGTGAAATCACATTTACAATCGTTTTATTGGCAGAGTATTCCTGCAGCAATGTTAAGCAGCAATGTCAATTACAGTCAAATAATTATTATAATTTAAAAAAAAATCCTATTGAGGTTTACAGCCGCTTTCAAGAGATTTTAGACCAAATTACAATGATTTCACCCACCATATCCATTTACTTGAACTAGCCCTGAGTTTATTTAAAAAGAAAAATATGCAGATCTATCTGTGACATCCCTGCATTCACTGCCGTGTGTCATGATACAGATGGACGCCATAAACCGGGTGTGTAGAGTGACGGCGCAGATCGGGAAGCGTATGATCAGCCTCAACATGAACTTCCCCAGCGACTACCCCGACAATGCTGCGCCCTCGTTCCAGTTTCTCCACACAACGCTGGACGCCAACATGCAGAAGCAGCTGATCAAGGTAACCAACCATACCTCGACAGTAGCGGGGAACAGCCCGGGCACTGAGATTACAAGATTATGATTTCATGCTCAAGCTGAAATTTTGTATGGGGATTTGTGAACAAAACTTTGAGTTGAGCATGAGTTCGTACTCAAAAATTGTTTAGTAATCTTGGAGGCAGTACGATGTTTAGTAGAAATGTCCTCATATTGCAAAAGAATAGAATACAAAACTTGGTTAAAATTTTCCAGAACATTAGTGGGGAAAATCTAGTACAATGTTTAATAGAATTGTCCTTATGTTTTAGCAAAAGCTCGTCGCCTATGGGTGAAATGTTCCTGTTGCGATGTAAAGCAATAATTCATTCATTCATTCATATTGCAAAAGAAAAATACAAAATTTGGTAACATATTCCTGACTATTAGCAGGGAAAGTATTTTCCAGTATGATGCTTAATAGAAGTTACCTTAACAGAAAAGACCTTAATAGAATTTAACCTTAATAGAAATGACATTATGCTATTGCAAAAGAATTGGAAGAAAATTTAGTTCCTATGTTCCTGAACATTGGTGGAAATAGCCTAAGATGAAGTTTTAGTAGAAATATGCCCGTATTCTTACCAAACAAAAAAAGTTAGTTCACAAATTCATTATTTTGTTAGAGGATCAAGGATCCATTCCACAGAATGATCGTAGCACTACGAGAATTGTAGCTAGCGTCACATTTTTAGGAGTTATAACTCTTGTAAAACTACTGTTCTGTGGAGGAAGACAATTGCATCATCTACAGTGGAAAATTCTACTGGCAAAAATTCCAAATAATGGCAGTTTCTCCAACAATAAGCAGTCTGCCATAGTCGCTTAACCCTCTGCATGCTGTAGGCAACCGGAGATGCCCTAAAGAGCATTACCTGTGCCTAATCCAGCAGGGAGAGGGTTAATGAATGATGACTAGTCTGATGGTTTTGATGAAATGGTTGAAAAGTTGCTGAACTTTGTTCCAGGTTCTGACTGACACGTCCCAGAAACAAGTCAGACAGAATCAGAACTGTCTGGAGCCGTGTCTGCGTCAGCTGTATGCAGAACTGGACAGCCTCACGGTGAGTACCGGAACATCACGAGGGGAGGTCACTCCGGATCTCGCAGAAATTTGTCAATTTAACCTTTGAACCAGTGTACAG
The DNA here is from genome assembly GCA_032361225.1 of Lepetodrilus schrolli. Classification (NCBI taxonomy): domain Eukaryota; kingdom Metazoa; phylum Mollusca; class Gastropoda; order Lepetellida; family Lepetodrilidae; genus Lepetodrilus; species Lepetodrilus schrolli. The sequence goes on from JAUTBT010007476.1 coordinate 15,994, forward strand.
GTCCTGCTATGGCTACAATATTTCTGATCACTTTATGGACTTACCAATACGACAAGCAGATATTCTGACTTTTATTTGTCTATGTTTTCATTTTCTCCATTTGATTAACAGGACAAAATGGTTGTTAAAACCCAGTACGATTATCTATGTGCGGCAATGTTTCAGAAAACTGAGCGGAAGACTCCTGACCTTGACATTCCTTTCCCACTGACCCAGCAGCAGCCAAACTTGATGCAGACGACGCCAAACTATCCCATGTCCATATTTGGTAGCTTTCAGGACTCCAGTGTTCCGTTTCCCAGAACCAGTGGCGCCCGATTCTGCTCTGTTGGTAAGTTGTTCATCTCTGGATTTACAGGAGGAAATATCTCGCCCAATCTATCACTTGGTTTCACGTTTTACTTTTGAGATCTTCAACAATTAAAAACATTTAAGGGTTGTGGTTAGTTTCCTCATTAGGCATTTTATTTTTTTTATTATTATTTTTATTAAGGCAATATTATTTATAATAACAATTATTATTATTATGTTTATTTATAATAATAATTATTATTATTATGTTTATTTATAATAATAATTAGTATTATTATGTTTATTTATAATAATAATTAGTATTATTCTTTATATTATTATTATTATTATTAAATATTATTATTATTAAAAATAGTAAATATTGCTTGCATATTGGAAACTTGACATGTGCCATGTTCAATGGAATGAAAATGATGACAATTTAACTCGCCATCAAATCCTTCTAGAGTTTGTGCATGAATTATACAGAAACTTGTTTTGACTTATTTGCATTTACTGTACATTACAATTATTGGAAATGCCTATTTATATGGTGACTCATGTGGACGGTGTTAATGGTGGCTGTATACAGGTTTACTGGTGATGTTTGGTCGGCCCGCTGACATGAAGAAAGTGGCCGGTATTGCAGAACCAACACCTAAGTAAGTGCAGTGGGAGCCCTGAGTTATTCTTGGGGTGGAATGAATCTGATAACATATGCATTCAATTTTGTATTCTAAGGCATTTACTGCTGTGTTCAGTTGATTATGGGTGAAATATTCCTGCTGCGACATAAAACAATAACTTATTCACTCACGACTGTATTCATCTTCAACAATAAATTCCTAATATATATGGGGTTTTTTCCTTCATATTTCAAATATTAACCTTTCTGGTGCCTTTAACTACAAAGATTATTTAGGAGATAAATGGTTCCTATTGCAAATTTCCCGTGATGTTATCGTTGTTAATAATTTAATTAAATTGAATTGCTTTATGACTAGTGTTATTTTTCGTGGTCTATTCCAGAATAAATTGTCGATGCTGTGCACAGTGCTATAAAGAGCTGTTGAATTTATCGTTCTGTTTTAATAGAGCTCTGTCAGAACTGGCAGCATTCGCCAAGCCTTCCCAGAACACTGCAGCGTTTGTGTCGCTGTACCCCAGAAGTCCTCCCACACCCAACAACGAGGGCATCTCCATCAGCGACTACTACTTCTTCAAAGAAAAGGTCAGCTCAATCTTCATATTATTTCATGATGTAGTATATTCATAAATTCCACTAGGCAGGTAGTAGTGCAATGGTAGAACGTTTTGACCAGAGCCAAAGGCCCCTGGTTGAAATCACGGGATCCCAGCATCAATGTTTGTAAAAGTTACCTTTCTCGCACGATCATGAAAGGATGCACTGTCTGTATTGTGGCAATGCAGTTATCATCCTTGGTCTGTCAGTACCAGTCGGTGCTCGCAGGTTTACTGCAACATTTAGCGCTATGGGTGTTGCGGGTTTCCTCCTGCCCTAAACTGACAAGCCAAAAGTGAAAGAATCTTGAAAGTGATTCTAAATCCCAATTCAAAAAAATGTAAATGATATTTTGTTCCCACTTTCATTTCCATGATATCGTAGAAACACTTGCATTCCCAACTAGCTGTCACTATCACACTGATATTCACTTATTTCGCCTTCCGATGATAGATTGTGGCTGTCCCATCTGTACTGTCAGTGTAGTTATCATGGTTGGTTCATCATTATAACCCTGTGCTCGCAAGTTTACTGCAACACTAAGACCTACATGTGTGGCAGGTTACCGCCTGTTGTAAAATGCCATGTCTAATTGAATATTTAACTTTTCAAAGCAGGTTAATTTTCTAGTTAATGTGGAAATACCAATCCTTACAATCTCATGATTAGCCAATATTTATCTGAATATTTATAAAATCTATTTTTTATTTATTTAAAAAAAATGTTTTCTGCAGAAACACAGAACGCGGAGTAGGTCTCGAGTCCGAGAGGTTCCGGAATCTCGATATCGCGACCAGGACAAGTCTGGCAAGAAGCACACAAAGGCTGGGCCTGTCAGGATCTACGATGTCTCGGCCTTACTGACAATCAGTAAACAACTAGCTGAGAACTACAAGTAAGCAAATTGATTGAAAATGAAAAAAAATGGTAACATTTACTGGTATTGGTATATATTTTATGTTTTTTTTAATGTTTTTAATTTGTTTTCTTCTTAAAAGTATGGGTGAATTATTCCCACAACGATGTAAAGCATTAAATCAATCAAAATACATCTAAAATATTACCTACTGCAATATTAAATTTCACAGTGTTTATTCATATTGCAGAATGTCCATTTTATATATACTGCTGCAGGAATATTTATTGTGAAATACTTTTGACTGCTTGCAGACTTGATCTGTCCGACTTCTCTGGGATGTGCAGTCACAACGCTGCTGCTGCCGCTGCTGTTGGAAGAAAAGATCTTGTACAGGTATCACCGATCAGTACTAATTTACATGTTAGTATTCGTCAATATCATAGCGCACTTGGATCCATCTGGCTCATTGCTTTGCGAGCCTTACAGTCTCATTGTAACCACAAGAGCTTCATGAAATGATACCCAGGTCTATGTATTGATGTAATACTTTTGTTAACAACCCAAGACAGTGTAGAAGACCAGGGCACTATTCCACAGAGCAATGGTAGTGCTTCGAGAGTCACAACTCCTATATGTTAACGAAGCTATGACTCTCTTTGTGCTATGATTGTTGTGTGGAACGAGGGCAAATGGTATTGTCAGTTTGTATTGTCTGAAAGGTTATTAAACTTTTGGGCAGATGGTAGTGCAGTGGTAGATCATTGGACTTCGGAGCCAAAGGTTCCAGGTTCAAATCCCACCCCGGGGGCCCGGCATCAATGTTCGCAAAAGTTACCTTTCTGACGGGATATTGATAGGATGCAAGATAAGTGAAATAATCTTGACAGCGGCTGTAAACCCCAATTCAAAAACAAATTACAATATTTCTCTCTCTAAGCATCTAGAACACATGAACAACATTACTCATACCACGCAAATCAAGAAAATCATAACAACATAATAGAAAGGAAACACGTATGCAACTAAATATAATGAAGAAACAAAAGAAGAAACATGAAGCGATACTTACATGCCTTACCTTTCTTCGGCGAGATTGCCTTGAGAGAGAGAACATTCCTATCATCGATTGCCCAAGTATGCATCTTCCGATACGATTCACGGCCCTTTTCCGTAAGCTTATCCCAAGACTTTGGTTTCGATAAAAGTTCACTGACAGTTCCTTGGGAAAGCCCCAACACATGCTTGGCAAATAGTCTCTGTCCAATATTGTGTATGCTTAGGAGTTCGCGCACATTTTTGGCAACGTAAGTTGTGTCCAGGCCCCCTTGGGAGGCTGCTTCTGTCTTCACCACGCTGGGCGTCATAAAGCCAGGAGGCATGTGACTGTTGGGATATGCAAAGAAAGGCGGGGTTGGGGGTGTGAACAGACCGGGGCTGGCCAGAGGCAGGACGGTAGGGGAGGCAACCACGATGCCATTTGACACAGGAGACTCGGCCGTGGACTCCGACACTGAAGGAGTTTTAGGGGGAGGCGATTGTCGATTCCCGACCGCGGCAAGTTGCGCGTTTTCGTCTTCTACACTGGGCGCCCCGTCGGGCTCGTCCACTCCTATGGGATGGGGTGACGGTGTGACTCTCGGTCCTGCAAGAAAGGTGTAGAATGCGCATGACTTTAGCAAACTCGGTTATGAGTACGTGTGGATGTGCTGCTGGTCCAGGCACGTCATTTCAGCATGCAGTTACAGGAACTTCTCGTCTGCTATGCACCAAGGATAGCTTCACTTCCTTCAGGATTATGTACCATGGCAAATTCATTTTTTTTCTCTCTTTTTACGAAAGGTTATCATTGAGGCCAAATTGTTCCCTATGGTTCTAAGACATGAGCAGCTGCACCTTTCTTACAGAAACGGACAAAGAGAGCAGAGTGGGTTCCAATGCAACACGAGACCCACGCCATACATCCGACACCCCTCTTACCATGGGAGACAACTCAGCATTTTCAATAAAATAAACGCAAGTACTAATTTTCACGGCAATTTAGAATGCCAGCAAGACGGCAGAAAAGGTTGTTCGAGATACAGTTCTTTAAAAGGATGTTGATGTCATTGGACTTGGCATCAATGTTAAAGTGGAATGTGATTGATGGAATTAAATATATTATCGAATGCAAAACATTATTTGCTATTCTATGAAAAAAAGTTATTAGCAGTTATAAGTTTGAGAAAAATGTTGTACTAGTGTTGTGCATCAAGTGATAGGATTGGCATACACCACTCATAGTCATATCAGGCAATTGTACCATGGCATAGATTTCCAGATACATATCACAAGGGCCACCCAACAGTATCAACAATGTCAATTGGACAAAAACGTAACAAAAATAAGACAATAAAACTATAAGCAAATAAATATTACTACAAACTGGCCATAAGAACAGTGCATCTCATCTACAAATACTGGAAGGTCTAAGAATCTTCTGGATTGTTCTCTTCATAATTCTACAGTTCCACACCACATTCCCCTTGCACCCTTATCCAAATGAGACTCAATCCAACAAGATTCGCAAGACCGGTGCTCCATGCTGCCGGGCGGCACCGATGGTCTACAGTGTACACGGCCGCACCCGGAGTCAATCTGGACATGACGCACCTCCACCAGCCACGCGGCCTACCTTTCATGTCGGAGTTGGCCACCTTCAGCTGGGTGTTCTCGCACCTCAGCACTTTGTTCTTCTCCAGAAGAAGAACCTCCAGCGACTTGTTGGCCTGAGTTACCTCCCCTTCCTCGCTGTTGTAAGCGCTGGCAAACTCCACCGACTTCATCACACTTTGGAAAAAGACAACTTGTTCAATTAGTATGGTATGTAAAGTGGAGCACAGAGCATGTCTTGATGAGCGGTTGTAACATTTCTGTTATGTGAATCGAAGAACACAAAAACACTACATACAGGAAATTAACACTTCTCCATGTATTACTATTTCAGCTTGATTTGTTAGTTACAGAATATTAGGATAGCTGCAGGCTACGGCAACAATGGATATCACGACAACACAGACTTGTCTAATGTTTGTATACTACACTGGATACCCACTCTTTCATGAAGCTTTCAATATCCACTAATCTATCAGCAAAATACAATGCTACGTCTTGTAGTGGATACACGAGTGTCCTGAAGAAGTGTACTGTTGAGTGCTTCCTCTCTATTACTTAAGCTCCCCCTCGTCTAGCACAAGCTATTTGACCTCCATCCTGTCCAGCACAACTTACTCAAGCTCCCTCTTATCTAGCACAACCATCTTGAGCTCCCTGTTATTTAGCACAACATACTTGAGGTCCCTCTTATCTAGCACAACTTACTTGAGGTTGCTCTTATCTAGCACAACTTACTTGAGGTTGCTCTTATCTAGCACAACTTACTTGAGGTCCCTGTTATTTAGCACAACTTACTTGAGGTCCCTGTTATTTGGCACAACTTACTTGCAGTCCCTGTTATCTAGCACAACTTACTTGCGGTCCCTCTTATCTAGCACAACTTACTTGAGGTCCCTCTTATCTAGCACAACTTACTTGAGGTCCCTCACATCTAGCACAATTTACTTGCGGTCCCTGTTATCTAGCACAACTTACTTGAGGTCCCTCTTATCTAGCATAACTTACTTGAGGTCCCTCTTATCTAGCACAACTTACTTGAGGTCACTCTTATCTAGCACAATTTACTTGAGGTCACTCTTATCTAGCACAACTTACTTGAGGTCACTCTTATCTAGCACAATTTACTTGAGGTCCCTCTTATCTAGCACAACTTACTTGAGGTCCCTCTTATCTAGCACAACTTACTTGAGGTCACTCTTTTCTAGCACAACTTACTTGAGGTCCCTCTTATCTAGCACAATTTACTTGCGGTCCCTGTTATCTAGCACAACTTACTTGAGGTCCCTCTTATCTAGCACAATTTACTTGAGGTCCCTCTTATCTGGCACAACTTACTTGAGGTCCCTGTTATCTAGCACAACTTACTTGAGGTCCCTGTTATTTAGCACAACTTACTCAAGCTCCCTCTTATCTAGCACAACTTACTTGAGGTCCCTCTTATTTAGCACAACTTACTTGAGCTCCCTTTTGATCTCCTCATAGTCCTCCTGTGAGTGTAGCTTCTCCTCCAGCAGACGGAAGGCCTTGTTCTTGGCGCCCACCTCCTCCTCCAGTGCTGCGACCTGGCCGGACGTAGACTCGCGCAGCTTCGTCAGCGCTGCCTGCAGTCTTTGAACATCCTCCACCAGCTGCGAGATCTGAGGACAGACACAACCAGACTGAGAGGACAGAAATACCCAGACCGAAAGGACAGACACAACCAGCCTGATTGAGGACAGACACAGTCAGTCTCAATGAGACAATACACAATCAGTCTGAATAGGTACAAACACAACCAATCTCACTGAGGACAGCCACAACCAGTTTCAGTGAGGACAGACACAATCAGTCTCAATAAAAACAAACACAACCAGTCTGAATAGGTAGACACAATCAGTCTCAATGAAAACACACAACCAGTCTGAATAGGCACAGACACAATCAGTCTCAATGAAAACAGACAACCAGTCTGAATAGGCACAGACACAACTAATCTGGGTGAGGACCAGACACAACCAGTCTCAATGAGAACAGGACCACCTTGGCAAGTGAGGGCCACCACAATGGATTGTGGCCAACCTGGCCATGAGGTCACAAAACCTATTTGAGTATGACTTTATGCTCAGGTTTTGCACTCGAATCCCATTGCAAAATTTTAGTTGAATCACACTCAAACATAGTTTGTAACCTCGTGGCCACATCACTTCTCAGAGCTAATAATAATGTAATAAGATGGAACACACCATTAAGTAACATTAATGTTATATAAAATAAAAGCCATTAATTATTCATTTCTGGTATTGTTAATCTTCATATTTGAGAAGATTTGAAACATGATGTGTAACTGTCAACTCAGTTCACATAATTGTTATCTTTACTGATCCATTCAAGTACAGATTACTGATTGATTTCAACTGAATAATATAGCACTATTGTCATATAAACTGAAAACTGATAAATTGTAGTTGAAGTAAAGGATATATATTTATACAGGAACAAATAGCATGGCTACCAGTGCTTCTTTTTTTTTCAATATTGAAACATATAAAATATTTAAGACATGTCCTACCACATCAACACCTATCTATCTATTGTGACAATCTGATCATGCTAATCTTCAATAATTCCGACATCAATAGTTTAAATACACACATTTCCTCTATGCTTTATGCCTTGCCGATGACAATCTATTGTTATAAATTAGGATGGATGTTGAGCTAAATGGCCGGGGATTACGAACACCCTGACAATGACAATGACACGGCTGGCTCTGACCCTATCTGTGCCAGTGGTGACAATGCATGAGTGATCGCGTACATCCATCACCATGATCGGCGACAGATAGTCAATCAACCGATCGAAGATCAATCCGAGCAGTCACGTTATCGACTATAGTGGAAACACCCCAGGAACAGTTGCCATGGTTACGGAATGCGATCAATAATACAGCGTCAATCAATGTGCCGATCAATCAAAGTTCCGCGGCCGATGACGTCATCTGTTGTCCACGCTCGGTGTGCTGATCAGGATGTGCAGATGGCTGTTCACGAGGAGACAGACAGACATACATGCAGATGTGCCGATGCGCCGATGAATCAAACATACAGCATTGTGTTTGATGACCTGTCATCATCCATACATCTCCTGTCAGACTGTGAATAATGAAAACACTTTGCACTGGACGACTTCCGACATAAGTGGAGCTCGATTGCCTATTCCATGGAGAAAGTTGCACCAAAAGTAACCGATATCATCAGCACTTAGCAGAGCAGTAACAAGATCTTACACATGATCACAACTTCCCTCATGAGCCATGCTTTATGAATGATTGACAATAAAGCCAAGCACCGTGGTTCATTAAAGGATCTTGTTTTGGTAATATAGATAATCATATTTCCAAGGTTATTTTTTAAGCAACATCTGTTTTATTCAATATGGTTTTACATATTTTTAGTAGGTTTACCATTATTCCATGGTTCACTCAAATGGCCAACAACCTCTCATTTCAGTTGGATAATTAATTACATTTTAATAAAATGAATAGCCCAAACAATGGTGCATTAGCAGGTTTTCATCACCTCAGGTTGATATTGTTTCCATGTAGCAGTGTGATTAGTTCAGAGGAAGTAACCAATTAACATGTCTTAATGTCAAGGCTACAAACTGTTCTTGGAAAACAAGCATGCTTCAAAAGCATTGGATCCAGAGAAGAAGGGATGTATTCCAAGTAACTGGTCCAGAACAAGACATTTCCAAGCATGACTTAAGAATATCAAACCCCAAGTTTTCCAAGATTGAATAATAATGTCAGATGAAATTGCTGTTTTCACTTTGAACATTGGTGGTCTGAGACAATGAATTCATTGATGGCTTATAAGTACTTGTACATGGCATACTACTGCCCCCAGTTCAATCTTGCATTGTACTTGAGAACATCCTCACATCCATCTGATCAGGGCCAGCAAGTAGTATCAAAGCAGTTCCTCATCCGATTCCATGTCAAGTGGTACGAGACATCAAGCAATTCTCCACACTCTCAGTCATCCACTGTATAACTTATGCATCAATATGTTACACATGTGAGCAATATTCCATTGAAGACACCGAGTTCAACAGTTTTGCCATGTTTTGCCTGGCCTCTTACTTCCCAACCCAAGTCTGCCATAGTTCAGGAGAGATCCTGAAGAAGGTCCTCAATGATAGACAAAGAAGCTGCTCCTAAATGGTCAACAATGATTGACTACTGCAACAGTGCACAAGACTGACAACTGATGGAATTCCAACCTACAGGATGAACAGCAAGGAAGGACAGACAGAAACATTCATGATCTAAAGCTAAGTGTGTCTTCAGTGTCTCCACCTCTCGATGAATATGGATCATATGATCAAAGTGTAACTGAGTTGTAGTTTTATGCTTCTTTCAACAGCATTGATTTTGCACATTGTCATGTTATTTTCTAGTAAAACCAATGAGGTAAACCAAGGAAGATCTGTACACTAGGTATACAGACATTGAAATCCAATCTAGAGATTTTTGATATATTTTTTTTTGATTGGGGTTTTAAGTCGGTTTCAAGATTCTTTCACTTATATCACGACTTGTCAGTTTAGGGAAGGAGGAAACCTGCAACATCCGTAGCACTGAATGTTGCA
>JAUTBT010007487.1:0-25668 GCA_032361225.1 Lepetodrilus schrolli
CCCCCCTCTTGTTTACGTAGGCGGCAACTGTTGAGTTGTCCGTCCGGAGGAGCGTCACCTGGTAGCTCAGGGTGTCCTGAAAGGCTACTACTGCCCGATGGACAGCCTCCATCTCGAGGAAGTTAATGTGCCGGCCCTCAGGGGCCGCCGGCTCAGGGGCCGGTTCACACTTCCCCGAGGCCTGGAGTGCGCCGATATGGGCGCCCCAGCCCGTGTTGCAGGCAGATATCTACCGGAGTATGAAAACGCCATATATATATATATATATATATATATATATATATATACTTACCATGGTACTGTTATCAAAGTTCTTGTATCTACTAGGAGACCATAGCACTCTCATAAGTGCCCTGTTGCCATATATAGTTGATACAAGAGCTTTGGAAAAAAAACGATACCCAGGGCCCTAGAAACATGCAACAATCTGGACGGTTTTGATTACAGGATTAACAGTCCACCATGTCTTGATGCACTGTACCATATCGAAATATATACACAACAGTGTCACCTGTTAGTGTTCATTGTCAGTACATTACTAACTACCTTGGACAATTTGGAGGCGTAGTCATGTACACTTGATTTGTCTTGCAGAATTTTACAGGATCGCATATTAATAGGACTAGCTGTTGTTCAAAGATAAATTCAATGATTTCATATAATAGACAACATATATCATCTGGCAGCAATAACAATCTTCTGAATGGTTCTTTTCATGCAATCCAGCTACTTTGAAGAGTGATGTATTTTTGTTTGGACCAAAAATCTATGAACAGAAAATAATCAGGATATTCTACTTTGCATGAAATCTATTAAATGACCTCAACATTTCTTGATATCTATTACCTGAACTCAACATTTCTTGATATCTATTACCTGAATTCAACATTTCATGATATCTATTACCCGAACTCAACATTTCATGATATCTATTACCTGAACTCAACATTTCTTGATATCTATTACCTGAACTCAACATTTCATGATATCTATTACCCGAACTCAACATTTCATGATATCTATTACCTGAACTCAACATTTCTTGATAAACAAGCACTTTATTGATGTGGCAAATAAATTAGATGCAAGATACTTAAATATTTTGCAAAGGTTCTAAAACAAAATTGAGTGACACCACGTTTCTTTGTTAAATAGAAGAAAAAAACACTCACCAATTTTCAATACCAGTTATTCTTTAGGATCCAAGGAACGAGCATGCAAGTCTGGTAGGTTGTCTGCCAGGACTCTGATCATGATTGAACATTCCTTTTCGGTTCAATGCATACATTTGCAAATTTATGTTTTTGTCACCAGATTAATGAAGACCAAATCCAAAACAGGCACCTGGTCTGGGTGTAAAGCCATGGCATATGCTTTGAATTATGTCCCTTTTTTGGGGTGTGTGTGCATTCCTGGTAGCTGGTCTGTCAACAAAATACACTGACAGTCATCTAGATCTAATACAGGAAATATAGTAAAGACCAACTGAATTTGGGCAATTTTCAAATTTTCAATCTTGGACATCACTCTGGTACAACAAATCAAGCAGAGATAACTTGTAAAGTGTGTTACTATACTAGTTCCAATGTTGTACAAGGAGATCTGTCTTTTTGAAGCTGACCAGGCCAGTATCAGGAAGGTCCAAGGGTCAGACAGCCAACACAAAGTGTCCATTCCACTTAATGAGATACACAGTACATGTATGTACCTGGTACTAGTAGATGCATAGGCACCGCTTCACACTTCTTGGTTAATACAGACCAAAACAACTGCAACTGACTAATGAAGCATGCAGCAACTTTACAACTTAACTGTTGTACAGATTGCAATACACCATGCAATAATTATTATAATATTAAATACAAAACAATAGACATAAATCACCAATTCCACTCGATCCTCACCTGAGAGGTGACCGACAGACATGCATCAACTTGAACAGATCAATCCTCACCCTGCACAACAGAAGTGCATCCCCTGTGGGTCAAGTTATTGTTCTCACCCCCTGCGCTAGCAACACATGAGACAGAGGTGCAGTCGTACTGGAGGCACCCAACTATACAGTACCGTAAAACATTGTACCAACTCAACCCAAACCTCCACAGCAAATCAGGAGCATTCTACCATGGAATGTGGTACGTGCACCTGCGAACCACTGCTCCCTATGGGTGAGATGGGTGCTAATTAAATAATAAATGGGTTAGGAATGGGATGTGTTTGTCCACACAGACTGAACACGATCATCACAACACAGTACGAACCTTGACAGTTAGGACCTCACAGGGATCACTTCAAAAGCCTGGAGCTTGTCCTACCCGCTGGGAGATTTCCATGCCTCTCCATGCTTCCTGGTCCCATAGGTTTGGCAATTTTGTCTCATGACTAATTGAGAGGTACTCTTGCAAGAGGACAGACAGCTGCTAGTGTAACCCTATACCTGTCTACAACCTCGGCCATCACCTCACTATTGCATCCATGTACAGGGTTATCGGCTGTTCCAAGGACACTACAGTGTGAGATGCCAACATCCTTTTAACAAGCCGAAGGTCAGGTGTAAGGAGATCGTTAGCTTCATTGTGACATAAAAAAAACACATGTTGTTTCTTATATCTTCATTAACAATTGTGTCTGAATTAACACTGTTGATGAACTCAGGTAGACTCACTCGGGCAAGATACTAATTAGTAGGGTGTCAAAAATAAATTGACACAAAAAAATAAATATCATACACCAATTAGGAGTCCTTGAAAGTTCTGTTATACAGCAATCAAATATATAATTTGATAAATTAAAGTAAAATAATAATGAAACAAATATATTTGCCTTGAAGAAACATGTAGGCATGAAGTAATTACCCTAATAATGTGAACCCTCTAATAGTTTGAATACCTAAATTAATCTCCGAAAAATTATTTTTCAGATAAAAAAACCCCAACATGATCAATTTTTTTGTTAAATTGTAATTTTCTAATTATTTGAACACAATTTTTTTTCTTCAAAAGGATTTATTTTAAATAATGTTTTATTTTATTTTAAACCTTCATTTATTAACCATTTAATGATATGAACACAGATCATTTACATTTCTGGTATTTTTCTAATAATTTTAACAGCTATAAATTTAATTATTTTCTCCTTCGAATTATTAGGGTAATCATGAAGAGAATTGAATCATTCTTAGAGATGATACAAACAGTTGTAATTTTCATGATTGCTGCTGAATTATGTAGCAAGACTGTTTCTCCAAAGGCTTCTATGTTTCTCCAAAGGCTTCTATTTCACTATTAATCTTGCATTATTGTGCCTATTTTTGGTACAACCCAAAACAAACTACAAGGCAATTCTTGCAGCAGAACAACTTCTCTACTGCAAAGTCTAGTAGATATAATCTACTATGTTTAGACAACTGGTTTTATTTATCCCATTATCTAGGTTTACTTCCAGGGCTGACTGTAAGCTCTCACTGCACAGCACTGGTTCACTTGGATGGGGGTCCCCCTTCTGTATGCGCTGACCATGTTACCAGTGCACTATGAGATCTCCATAAGGGGAAGTCACCATATTGTATTACACTGAGGTGTTAATGGTTACCAGTTAACTGAAATACCATACACCTCCAACACCAGATTTACTGAAGATATGCCACTTGTCTGTGTTCCAATCTCACCTGAAAATTAACTGTTGAAATCTAAATTTTCAATCAGAAAATTGTTAAAATCTAAATTTTCAATTAGAAAATTGAGATAGTGCTGATATTTTTGTTTTAAGAAGGAATGTTTCTTTGACAGTTTGGATTAGATAACTACTTAAATTACAAATAAAATTTGTGCTTTTTTATTGAAAAGTATTTTTTATCCTGTAGCAATTCTTGGTATATCACATCTAACGCAAGTTGAGTTTTATGATCCAATCACCTACCCATTCAATTCAAGTTATTGAGTGGACAAAGTACAAATTTCATGTTTATATAGTATAAACGACAAACGTTTTCATCCAATCTACTCCATATCCAATCCTACTCACCTTTGTATAGAAAGTAATAAATATGCAGAGTTAAAAAAGTTCAGAATTTCTTAGCAGGTCAACGGCACCAGATAGCTTATCCCAGATATGTCGAATTGAGCTAATCACCAGTCGGAAGTGAACACCGTAATGAAAGTTACCAGGGCACTCTTGCACCAAAAGAACATCACTAAGGTAACAATAGAGACCGAATATGGCCAATGTATAAGCCAAGATTACCTCAAGGTTATGCAGTTTCATACAGAAAGGGGCAGGTTGTTAGTAAGGCATTACTGACTATTGGAGACCACATGACATGTGTGCACACTATGCATTGCAATTCAACCATGACAAAGACCTTTTCTTGTCATAATATGCTGTAATGAAATTCAATGGCAATGAATTGCTGGGAGTGTATTCGTGATTTCTTAATGAGATTCATCACTTACTAATTCATATGCTTGAAAAATATACATCCTCATAGCAGTCATAACATAAGTAATCCTAACAGAATGTTGAAATGTGTTTTACCTCATAAAATGTCCAAATGGTTTCAAAGCAAATACCACCCAATATTAGTTCTATGTCAAAGCAGATGCCACCAAGTTTCTGCCTGGCAGGGCAAGACCTAATATAGATGGTAGAAGACACACATACATGCACAGATATGCCAGGAACACAATTTTCTCCATGACTCCTAGATTTCACCATGGATAGTAACAGATGACTATCTGAAGACTGTAAACAGAATGCCAAGAATCACTCGTATGGCTCACTCATCTTGCCAAATAGTTCCCATATCATCCTAGCTTCTGTGGGTGGGTGATAGCGCAGTGGTAGAACGTTGGACTTCGGAGCCAAAGGTTCAAATCCCGCCCCCAGGAGCCCGGCATCAATGTTCGCGAAAGTTACCTTTCTGACGCGATATTGATAGGTGTAGAGTGGCAATGCAGTTATCATCCTTGGTCTTGTCAGTACCAACCAGTGTTCACAGGTTTACTGCAACATTCAGTGCTACGAATGTTGTGGGTTTCCTCCTGACCTAAACTGACAAACTGTGACATACGTGAAAGAATCTTGAAAGCCACTCTAAACCGCAATTTAAAAAAACAAAAACATACCCTAGCTTCTGTAGGTGAACTTTGATACAACATAGTTCATTAATGCATCATACCTTAATGTTACCAAATAATATTTGCAATATTTTGGAGTAAATTACTTCAACTGGCAATCTTCAAGAGCATCTTGCTGGAATGTGTAATTTTTCAAGTCCTGGCCCAAGATTACGAAACCTTTTTGAGTACGATTTCAAGGTCAACTCAATGTATTGTTCACAAATCGCCATATAAAATGTGAGCTTGAGCATTGAAATCGTACTCAAAGAGTTTGGTAATCTTGGGTACCAAGAAGACGGGATGTTAAACAATGCAGACTGTGAGAACTTAGAAGAAACTTGATCAGAGGTTTCTCAGGGTCAATACCAGAATGGACCCTGCCCAGTCACAATTAGTGCCCTTTGATCAAATTTGGATCAATTACAGAAGCCTATGGCTGCTATTTCTGACCAGTCATGCACATAAAGCCTTTGTCAAGGCCATTGTAGTCAATCATAAAGAATCATAGATCATCACTATCTTTGGCAGTTCAGGTCTTTTAATCTCATTATCAATACAAATATCTGCATGTTAAATGATTCGACACATCAGTGTGACATTTCTGATGCAGCGGCCCAGACCACATTTCTTAATTGCAGCGATGAAATGGTATTTTCACAACGAAATTGAAATATGGGTAAAATATACAATGACAACATGTCACGATACATGATATTAAATATTAAAATATTCCTGTCTTGCAAAACAAATAGACAAATTGCATTATTTCCAAACAAACACAACTCCTGCGAAAATACGTCAATTAGTTGAGAAGTTGTTTGTGGGTGATAGAGCAAAGTAATTATAATAAAAATTGTCACCATTTAAATGATGCCAAATCCATGCTCTAGAGCATGCTCATAGTGCTACATTATCACCCCCTCCTACTTATGTCCAATATGGTATAGTCTATTTTATTAAGTTGTCTCTTGTATATCGGTGGCAGAATCTGTACTACATAATTAGCTGCACATTTTCTAATCAACTGGAAACAAATAGCACATAAATCAACCTGTTCCTTAATGCCTGCTTCACATAATGCCTACATTATATGGAATGTTGAAGTGTTCTCAATTTTGCAATAAGCTTGCAGGGATCTGTGAATAATAGCATACAAGGCGCATAGTCTTCCACAATCATGTAATGCCTGCAGAATCTACAGGTCAATTACCACCCATGACATTGATTAGTTGCAATGGATTCCATATCAATTTTGCTGAAGGACACAACTCTAATACAATGTTTGTCATCTAGGGATTCCATTTTTTTTACATTGAAATGTACACCAGACATGAAGTTTGAATCTTCACACATTTTAATAAGTGCTCTTGACTCAATGCTCTAATTGAACACCATTGATGGGTGTTTACTATGTTGAATATATAGTCGGCATATTACAATCTTTCATATAAGAAGTATTTGAACAGGTTATTGTTTTACATTGCAGTGGGAATCTTTCACCCATATGCGACAATACAAGAAGTAGCTAGTGGAATATATATGTTTTAATTTAGCCTTCGCCATGCCAATTCTATCACAATAGCATCTCCAGTTTCCTCTAGGAGAGAAGAGGTTAATAGTGTAATTCTGCCAAACGAGGGGTATGTTGATTGGATTTAGCACACAGCTATTTCAGGAATTTCCTCAAATGCACACCTAATTAATTACTGAGTGAAGGGCACCCTACTAGCCATGCTGGATTAAAAGCTGCTATTCCAGGGAGTGCAATGAGATAAACCAACGGTATGATTCGGGTTGTTTGAGTGTGACTTGGAAGTGTGTGTCCATTCAATGAGATTACCCACAATAAATCAGCCAGGAAGATTGCAAGCACCACCAGCTGACTGAAATTCTGTTACATCATTCAACAAGCTGTGTGTCAAATATGTTCCTGAAGGTTTTCTGCATTGAGTATATATAATATTTTAAGTTGTTTTCTTACCACTCAGTTATAATAATAATAATAATAATAATAATAATAATAATATTGATAATGATAATAATAACATTAAACAATAATGACAATTCAAAAATTAGTTTAAAATTTATTTCATTGTAATAATAAAATAAATAAATAAAATAAAAATGACAATAATAAATAATAACAATATTAAAAATAATAATAATGCTTAAATTATTTTAAATAAAAGAAATTTGAAAAGAACCATTTCAATGTGAGAAACCGTTCTGAGGGGCCGACATCAGCTCTGATACAGCAATTATTTACATCGAACAGAAATCATGGTTCTGGCATGATGGTTAGTGAAATGATGCAAATCTTGCTACCGGTACTGCCCCTACCATGACAACACAATATTGTTGGAATATGTGCAGAAACCCACAACAGGTGAATTATTTCACCATACGATATAGTACCAATTAAAGACAGAAAATAATTCTTAGTTCTCAACAGCATCTCCTAAATAATCACATCTTTATAATGACAGCAATAAATATTAGAGCTGAAACAAATATTCGAATATTCGCGAATGAATATTAAATTACAATTATTCGAATAGGAAAACAGCATTCGACTATTCAAACACATTTGCATTGATGTTGTACCATTGCATGTTTTTCTGTAAGACCTTTGAGACCTTATTTCAATGTTACTGCCCAATATGTAGTCAGAAAACACAACAATGGAAATTTACTGACTGTACATTCAAGATGTGCGAT
The DNA here is from genome assembly GCA_032361225.1 of Lepetodrilus schrolli. Classification (NCBI taxonomy): domain Eukaryota; kingdom Metazoa; phylum Mollusca; class Gastropoda; order Lepetellida; family Lepetodrilidae; genus Lepetodrilus; species Lepetodrilus schrolli. The sequence continues at coordinate 7,836 of JAUTBT010007487.1, forward strand.
GTTTTTTAATCAATAGCGTGACATTATGACCTGGAGTGTCACTTTGCAGTACATTAAATTATAATAAGATTTCAAATGAATATTCAAATACAAATAGAATACTAGTACTTACAACAAATGAATATTCGAATAGCAGTTTTGCTATTCGTTTCAACAAATATCACATTGGGGAGTCCTGTTAGATTTGTTTACCATATATATTATTCAGCACTTTCCTTGAGACTACAACTGAATAATTTAATATATAATTTGATATATATGCATTATAAATCAAGCATAACAATCACCACATATCATAATAAATATTGGAAACCTAAACAACATAATACTTTCAACCATATATTAGAATTGGATGAATTAACATAAAAACTCACCTTATGTCGATAAGCCATTATTCAAACAATATCGTTTAAGTCGTATGATATTATTTTAATTATGGATTATGCGGTCAGTATATAAAGACAACAGTTGGCATACATTACTGGCCTGTTCATGCAACACCCATTTTGCTGGTGATTTATGGTTGTACAGCAAGGGAGTTGCAATGGAAGTCTACCCACTTTTTTTACAATACAATATCTTAGGTAAAATGTACAGTTTAATTATATGATTTATAATACTGTTGCACCTGCACAGTCACATATACCTGTATCAATCTCAATACAATTCACATGTAGCCTCTGTAATGGGCAATGGTGAAACATGCCAACCAAGATATGTGAAATATTGCCAGGACTAAATGTGCACCGGAATGTCTACATTTCAACTTTATTCATATAAATATATTAAGCAAAAATTACACTATGACTTGTATGTAATTGTAATGTGTAACCAGCCTGTGCTTGCAGGTTTACTGCAACATTCAGTGCTATGGATGTTGTGTGTCTCCTCCTGCCCTAAACTGATGAGCCATGATGTAAGTGAAAGAACCATGAAAGTGGCTCAAAACCCCAATAAAAATATAATTAAAATTAAAATACCTACACAGTATGCCTTCAGACGTTTCCCACTACCTCTCTAGATCAATATCTGGAACTGTTTTCCAATGAATGGAAGATACTAGAAACAATCATGGTTCTGGACATGGGCAGACGTAATGATTAACATTCACTTGTGTTTACTCTGTATATTGTGGCGCCCGGAGCATCAGGTACATATATACGTGATACAGACAGACACCAATAGATAGCATATGATTCCTGATGTATGCTACCTGCCATCATAATAAACAACACTGTGTAATTTCAACAGATTTTCATCAGATGGAAGCCACCGCTTGGGTCATGATCAAAGACACTGTACTCTAACTCTCATGTATGTATAACCTGCTCGGATTGTGGTGCAAAAGCAAATTGATGAACAAATGTTATATTAGAATAATGCCAATCAAATTTTGATATGAAACAGAAAATTCACAATTACATCATGCTACATGTCTTTAGCACAATTTCCTTGATCCACGAAAAAACCCAAAAAAACTTCTTAATCATTCCAAATTATAACTGTATTATGTACAATAGTGCTAGTGTGTATTAACGTATTCCGCTTGTCATATTTATGACTATTAAATATCATTACATCAACAATACATCAGTTTAATATACTTTATATTATTCGTGGCAATTTATCATATAATATACCAAATGTTAATGCCTTCATATACAGTTAATTATCAAGGTAGATATTGTACACTCATTCTTTGATAGGTTAAGCCAAGGATTACATGCCAACAACACTACTAAATCTTGAGACAATTATGATACATCAAAGTAGTCGTGAACAATGCAAGGGAGATAATTCACACCAATTTCATTACATATAAGTATATAAGTACCCAACTATCAACAATGCCCACCAATGAATCGCCAAGTGATTTAGGGTTTAACGTTGTTTTGAACAGCATAGCAAAGTCTAACAGTGATCTTATTAGTGTGGTTGAGAAACCAGTAACAACAATGTGCTTGATGGAAACACCGAGCAGTCGTGTCAGAAGCAGACATTGCATGCCCACCAATCCTGATCCTAATATGTGGAATATTGTTCTCCACAAAGGGTGACATCTAGTCAAAACCTTCAGGGCATTGAGAAACGGTACCCTGGATTGTTGTCTGTTGAGTATTAATCATATAGTAAATTGCTTGTATGTATTAGCTAGATATTTGAATTGCAAAGCTGTCATATACTAGTTTTTGTTAAATAATAAGTCCTACAAATATTGAAAAATAAACTTTCTTTTTTTTTGAATTGGGGTTTAGTGTCGCTTTAAAGATTCTTTCACTTATATCACGGCTTGTCAGTTTCGGGCATGAGGAAACTGACGGCTGGTACTGACAAGACCAAGGATAATAACTGCATTGCCACTCTACAGACATCGCATCCTATCAATATCGCGAACATTGATGCCGGGCTCCCTGGGCGGGAAATAAACCTTTAAAAAATAAACGAAACTGTGACTGTTTCTCAAACACATCGATAATCCCACTTCAAAATTCCAGCTTGTCGTTCCAACTTTGAAGATCATTTTAACCCTCTCCCTGCTGGATTAGGCACAGACATAGCTCTTTAGGGCATCTCCGGTTGCCTTCAGCATGGAGAGATTTAAAGAACATCCTCCAGAATAGGTGTGAGAACAAATAAAATTCCTATGGAATTGGCAACAATGCAATCAATAAGTGATAATGCCACCAATAGGTGATATTTCAAAGATAATGTGTTACTAACATACCTGTCTGAGCTTTGCCAGTCGTGACTGAAGTTGAGGCTCTGATTCCTTCGGAGAATGCTGCACATCATTGGTGGCAGAGCTTTCCGGAGCGTATTGGAAAACAACCGAATCGGCTGTCTTACTGTGTCGGATAACAACCGACTCTTCTGACTTGGACTGGCAAACAAAAGACATCCTTGTTTTGCTTTTGTTGGCAATGAAAACAGGGTAACCGAGTGCACCAACAGGTATAGATTTCTTGCTTCCACCAGGGCAATAATACACATTAATGTTTCCCATAGATGTGCTATCTGGTCTAGCTGTTAACGTCTTCAAAAGGATACTAAGCAGATGCCAAATCACATACTCTCTCAAATATATATTTAAAAAAAGGAAACGATAGCAAAGTAGGAGTATGTATAGTTGTGAATATAGAAGAGATGACGTTACATTAAAAGTCACATAGAATTTGGGATATTTTGAAATTTGGATCCATTGCCATGGCAGAGCCTAAATAACAGAGCATCTATTAGTCTATATTATGTTATTGCTAGCTCAGTACAGGAAATGCCAGCTGATATTTTTCCAGTGGTAAGCGAGACTAGAGTTACTGTCTACACTCACCTGAAATGCCACTGAATGAACATTTTGTTACCTTTCCTGCTATGCCAGATATGTAACAGGGACATATCTTATCTTTTATATGTTATGTAAATCAGTAGAATAATTCTAATTCTTTTTTTCTGGAGAACAGAACAAAGTTAGTTCCAATCTAATGATTATTTTGGCTAGGTATAATGATGTGAAAATGGTTAATATATCAGCAATTTTTTATTGTTCCTCTTTTGCATTGCAGATGACAAATTCTTTCAAAAGTGATACAAAAGTGGGACATTTGATATATCTTTTTAAAAGATAGAATTTGTAATTGTTTGTTTTATACAATGGGTATGTCTACTATGAAAAGTTGTGAATATCAAAACATTTATGACCAAAAAAAATCATGGACGTAGTAGGTATAATATATATACCATGCATTACCTTGAAAATGTGTCACATAGCATTTTAGCAAAACAATCAACATATTCTCCATATATATATTTAGAAAGAAAAAAATACAGGGTCTTATACCTGTGACTTTTTTTCTGGTATCTTGGTGCAGGGTGTTTTGACCCACTCGGACGACATTGATGCAGATATCTTCTCCATAGCCTTTTCTTTGACCTTAGAAGTTGCTTGTTCTGTGGAACCTGAGAATTAGGTAGGGAATAATCATAATTTCTTAGATGTTATAAAAAAATGTACTATTTTCTTTCTCATGACACAGGAGAACAATCATATTAAATCCCCACTGCAATGTGATGGAAGTCAACAGCTGACTCCTTTTGTAGCAATGATGAGCCAGACTATCAGACATCATACACAGACCTTAGATAATCAGATGAGGGGTGAAAATTCCCACAATTTACAGAGATGGATCAGTGTTTAGAGAATTCATCTCTGTCTGCCCGACTCTCAGATATACTGGCAACATTTAGGAACTGTGGCGACTTCCACCAGATAATTGTTTTCCCCTTTTGAAAATTAAGTTATATAAATAAATAAAAAAACACACCCAATAATGCTATAACAACAACAACAACAACAACAACAACAACAACAACAACAACAACAACAACAACAACGAGTTGGACTCTACACTGGTGGCATCCTCAGTGCAGACATAAACCCTTTGAAATAAAGAGCAGTGACTGCCTAATCCAGCAGGGAAAGGGTTAAACATATATACGACATCCACTTAGGTTTTGTCATCAGAAGATCAACAATAACAGTTATGGAAGCTCTTCTAAGATTTAAAAAAAAAAGACTAGTAATTAGTCTTGTCTTATTTTTTTTATCCATTTCAATCTACAGCATCATCTACATTACCAGATTGGCAGAATACCAGAGATTTGTAATTTGGGGTAATAAAACTAATGCCAAACAATGTTCAGAAGTGTTCAGTTCAGTGAATTGAAAGGCAACTATTTTAGAGTTAGTACAGTCGTACATTAAACAAACACAACGATTTGCTTAAAATGCTTATGTAAATATTTACTATTATAGAATATGTACATGTGTCTTTCATTCTTAATCTTTCTTTCTTCTCTCCCCATCTTTTCTTTCCCTTCTCTTGGAGCGGTTTTCAATTAAGTTGTAATAACTTGTAACCTATCCATTTCATCTTGAATAAAATATGTATAAACTAAACTAAACTCTGTTAAGTACTCACCATGGACTAGAACCATTGAAAAATAGTCTAGAACTGTTACAATAAATATTAATAACTCACCATGAAATGACTTCTTGGTCTTCCGGCTGTCCCTATCAGGCTTCTCTCCAGGCTTGGGTGTGGATTTCTGATAAAATATTGCCAGAGTTTAAATGACATACAGAAGATACTCATTTTTGTCTGTAAGTTACAATAAATATATATTTATTTAAATTGGGGTTCAGAACAGCTTTCAAGTTTTGTTCACATATCAAGGCTTGTCAGTATAAGGAGGAAACCTGCAACATCTGTAACGCTGAATGTGAGCACCGGCTGGTACTGACAGATCAAGGATGATAACTGTATTGCCATGGTACAGACAGTGCATCCTATCTTTATTGCGTCTGAAAGGTAACTTTTGCAAAATTTACAATAACACAGGTGTGAATGCATATATACCTGTCAAGCTAAACAAATAGGGGGAAAAATGTAAATTTCTACCATACTCCACCATTGCAAGAAATAGTTCAGGCTAATGGGTATATGGGTTGTTGATAATTTCGGTCCATGAACACAGGTAGCGCCTTATAATCCAAATAAACATCCAAGCATTTGAAGGCCAAATTCCATGTATGTACTACACTGCAATCCCTTCCACAAATATGCATTAACACATATTAATATTAGTATCTTGTACTTCTGGGACTGTGGATTCCTGAATGGCTTGGAGTTGTGGTTTACATATTAGCCATACTAAACAACATTACAGAAACAGCAGATATACAAACTTCTGAATAGGCGATCCTAACTTAATAACAGGTTTATGAAGTATGTCCACAAGCATCTCTAACACATCACATTTCACCACTCTCGTCTCATCTGTTTTAAACTCTCACTTCCTTCCATAACTTCATCCCATTCTACAGCCCCCAGTGATGGGATCATTAAGAGAGATACCATAAAGCCCCTTGCCGTAATCGCAGGTAGGAACCAGAAGCCAGGTTCTTGTTGGCAGCAATACGGACCCCAACCTGATGACTCCATGCATGAACACTCAACAGTGATTTACTTAATTGTACATGAAGCGACTCTGGAATGAAGATTACCTACTGTACTTTGTGGCAAAGAGGTGCTTGTAATAAGGTATGTGCCCAACACTAAATATACTAGTATCCTGTGAGCTAGTAATAGATCCGAGAAAAAAACACTCCAGTTATCACGATGAGCTTTAAAACATCTATGACTTCACTGGGTATTCAGCTTTACCCATTACCAATTACAGTATGATAATTCTATGACAGGAATACAAGATCAATATTAATAACATAAACATCAAAACTAGTTCATTATAACCTAGTTTTACTAGACACACTAGTTTAACAATTCTATGCAGGGAGAAAATATTAGCCATAAGAACACATTTTAAAAATTTGAATTGGTTTTTATAGCAGCTTTCAAGATTCTTTCACTTTTATCATGGCTAGTACTTACAGACCAACGATGATAACTGACAGACCAACGATGATAACCGATGATAACTGACAGACCAACGATGATAACTGACAGACCATCGATGATAACTCCATTGCCACAGTACAGACCGCGCATCTTAACAGTTTTGCTAGACACCAAACAGTTTAACAATTCTATCAGAAAAAAGGATTAACAAAACAATAAACTGAACTCTCTTCGAAAATCGAGGCGATTTAACCTTCAAATGGGAGGCAGCCACGGAAGCCATATTGAACAGTTGCTGGTTAAATCGAATCACTGCTCTATAGTGCATCTCTGGTTGCCTCTAGCAAAATGGAGTATTGGTAAATGCAAAATAATGTCTTACACCGCATGTTTTTCATAAAGGAGGACATGCATGAGCGAGTATGGCAGTACAGTACCTGTAGACGAGCCCTGTCCTTAACAGCACCACAACGTGCCAACCGTGGACCAACATTATTATCCATAGGAGAAGAAAACAACAACTTCACTTCCGACTAGAACACAGAACTCCTACACTGGTGGTCTGCATATATACATATGAAGCTGGCAAGCTGGAAGTAAACTAATGAGATAGATCCATTTTCAGGCGGATTCACAAAATCCACCAACACACAGACAAAACCCTCAAAAAGATGATCCGATGGGAAAAAAGGCATTGATGAAACAAAACACTGTGGCCGGTTCCGGCGTGTGCCTGTGAACTCCCGACTGGATATCAACAGCGTGATTGAAGACACAAACTTACAATCTTCCTGGGCATTACCACCTAACTGGCATATGTTTTAGCACTACTATAGTCGAAGGGAACAGTTGGTTAATGTGGGGATTGCAATTGTACCTGGTTACTAAAGTCGGGGAAATGCGTCCGACAATCGAGACATTTTCAAATGTTTTTCTCATCAGTGTTTTACCAGCAATGGTACTACCATACCGCCGTATACTAGATGCAGTGTAAATTGTTTATATCTCAAGGACAGCCCGAGAACTTTCGCCTTGGAACTTACTTCAAACGTACACAGTAGGGGCAACACAAATGTTATTTCAAGACAGGTATTACTTCCTAGATTTTAAATGACGGAATGTTGTTAATTTAAGTTTACAGTGTTAAAGCATCATGCAATGGGCCATATTTTCCACTTCAAATTGCTCGAACCATGAGAAGTGCACACAGAGAACATTATGAAAAACAGACAAGCGAGGATCATTCTAGTGGTGTGTTGATGGTCTGGAATGGGGAATTGCACCCCAGGGGAAAGTAGCCCAACTCATAGCAGCACAGCATGTTTAAAGAAGAACAGGTGCTTGAATTCTCTTGCAAGGCCCATTTGGTTATATTCTATGCATAGCGGCATAGGGTCACTAACTTGGATATCAACATCAATTTTAATGCTTGTGGAGAAAATCTTTTGGATTAAAATGTGATTTATTGGTATGCTTTAAAATCGTTTATCCCTGAGCATCAAAACAAACACAGATTTGTCTCGAGTGCACGAATGCATCAAAACTCTACTTTCATAATGGCTGTGTAGATAATTCTACGCCAACAATTTCATATACTAACAAAGAATATGTTATCAACTTACTAAAGGAAAATGAGAGAAAAGTAACTGCTAAAAATGAAATTAAATTTTTATAGTATTAAATTATATAGAAGAAAAAAACAATTTTCAAATACAATTCAAATTTAATAAAAATTCCATGAATATTATTGCATAGAGACTAACATTTTCAAATAATCCACATTAACTATACTGAAGGTAAAGTTTAAAGCAACACTGACTGCCTTGACTTTTTACATTATTTAAAGTCACTTTAAATAATACTGTTTTGAAAATACATTCATAAAGAATATTACTTTTAACAATTTGGCAATGGCTTTTTAAAAAATAAGAAGGTTTTATCAATGCGTCAGGGATGTCAAGTGCTGTTTTGGAACTGAGGTAGTTATACCCATTATTGAGTGCAAGGTATGTAATTAATGGTTAACTTATTGAACTGTTGACATAATGAAACACTAATAAACGTTTTCCCCTGCAAGATACATTACAGAGTTCTCTACTTTTTCTATCATATTTTGCAAACCTTTTCGGCATCATGGTTTTGCTTGAAGTACACCATACTTTTCAACAAAACAAAACATGTTTACTTTACACTTTAATCAAATGTACCTGTTTTAATAGTGGCAAGTAAACCTGAAATATCACAGATCTAAACGTTGTACATTCAAAATTACCTTATTCAAAGAAATACTACACTTTAAATTATGCATCTGCCAACAAATATTGGTGTTGCTTCAAATTTTACCTTCAGTATATATTATAATTGTACAATTAGCTGAAAGTTTTAGATGGAAGGCTGGTACCTATTTATATAGAAGCTGGCAAAATCCAGGCTCCTGTTCCACAGAATGATTGTAGCAATACGAGAGTCGTAACTCTACACATGTGCGCAGGAGCTACGATCATTCCGTGGAACAGGACCCCCAGAACTTCTGGCAAGATATTTGTGTATTTTACATACATCCCATCCTGGCTCCAGAGGATTCATAGCACCTTCATCTCTGGCCCTGGCAACCTACCAGTAACACATACATTGAAAACTTCCTGGGAATAGAGAGAGTAAGTAAGAGAGAGAGAGAGAATTACTGGTATCGCCTGAAGTGTTGCAAGGCAACATCTATCTGGAGTATTTGCAGTTAATTGACAGTGTTTTGAAGCAGCCCTCTTGAAGGTGGGGGGTCAATGACTTCACAAAGCGTGGGCTGTATATGCTGTGATTTTTATCTTTCAATGCATTTTCAGAGAATAGTGAATAGCTTGTAAGGTTATGTTTCTCCACCCTTGGTGCCTGAAAATATCTCACTGAGTCACACCGACACATAACTTATGGTAAATGTAATGGGCTGAAGAATTGCTGCTCTATTGGGCATATCTGGTTGGCTCCAATGGGAAGAAGGTCAATGGGATTCTTAAATTTCCTGGCCCACATGATTACTCAAGACAAATAACTTTTGAGCAGGGCTGGTAGCAATCTTTGGATGCTTCCAGAAAGGTTCACGTTGATATTTGAAAAATTCTGCTCTTAATTTATTGTGAGTTTCAAATACTGCTTCAAACACAAGTGAGAGTGCAGAACTAATGGTGCACAGGAACCGAAGTTGTTAACTGGGAGCTCTTGACTGGAATTAGAACCTGAACCGTTGTGTTTGTAGCTGGACGTGCTATCACCGTGCTATCCTACACTCTGATGAGACAGCAGTGAATAGACTGCTGATTTTGGATTACATGAACAGGAAGTACGCTCATATGGTGTGAGGGAGAAATGTTGACGACCCTCTATGCTATTCACATTTCATTCATGAGCTGCTCCAAGCACACTCACAATCATATAATGATGTAACATTATCTCGTGATGTGGGAAAACCAATATTTTATCTCCTTTCAAACGTCACTCGATGAGATACATACTATTTCACTAGACACATGAAATATCCTCTATAGATCATGAATTTAATGATATTTTCCTTACCGGTTTGTTGCCCTTCAAGTCATCTGCGTTCACTTCGGCTCCATTCAGCGATCTGAAAATAAGAGTTTTATCACCGTAAACAGCCACTGCATATTGCAGCTGATTCACACGAAAGCTGAACTTGGGAGAGATTTTATGTGTAATAGCCCTGGCTTCTGTCAGTCAACGTGACTTATGGTGTCGGATGGCCGTCTAAACATGTCTTGTCTCTGATCTGCAGAACATCCTAAATCTTTGACTGAGGTTCCAGAAAATGCAAGTTATTCCTAGTTATTGTGTTTGTCCTTATTGTTCGCTTCGAAGGATATCACGAGATCTCAAATGAGTTAGTATTTGTACCATACTTCCGATCAGAGTAAAAAGAAATTATCAACCAATCAAGCTGAAATTTATCCATCGAGTTTGTGACAGATACGTCATGATAAACTAAGAGGAAAAACAACCTCTGACATTTACCTTTAACCCTCTCCCTGCTGAATTAGGCACAGGAACTGCTACAGTGGTTAAATAATTGAACTCTACTCTAACTGAAATCTACAGGAGTCCCAAAAGACCATGCTACCATAAAACAGAACTCGAAAAATATATATATTAAAAATCATGGAAACAGGAAATCTATATATCCAGTAAATTTAAATATGGTCAGTACAGTAAATGTAAACATGGTCGGTATTCAGCATAACACTGAATCTTACCTTCCCTGTCAGTTGTTTTAACGTTCATAAGTTAATTGAAAAAAGAATAAATACAAATATTTCAGACTTTCTTGGTTGACTATCGAATTACAAGTGAACAAAAAACAAGTCAGTTTCTGCTGTGGTAGATATAATAGTAGGGTTAGAAACAATAGTGCTTACATTTTTGCATTGTTATTATTGGTGGTAGCATACTCCTCCACGATACACCTGACAGCAGTGGGTGTGGAGACCTTCTCGCTGTGCGACTCGGACAAATCAGACTCCTCTTCCACCAGAATGGACAGCTTCCTGGCAGCACCTAGTCTGGAAAATACAATGTTACCATTAACATTTTCCATGAAGGACAACTGGAGTTGCTAAGTATTGCAGTTCCTATCAAACAGAAAGATGGTTAAGGTGAAATAAAACAATTAAAATGTTTGTAGGAACAAAACTCTTGTTTTGACTAAGGGCACTCTTTCCGGTTCCGGAAGTTCTTGTATCCACTAAGAGACCATGGCTAATAATAACAATAATGATAATAATCATCATCATCGTCGTCGTCGTCGTCGTCGTCGCCGCCGCCGCCGCCGCCGCCGCCGCCACCACCACCACCACCACTACTACTACTACCTTTTTCTCTTTTTATTTAAAATTGGGATTTAGAGTCGCTTTCAAGAATCTTTCACTTATATCACGACTTGTCAGTTTAGGGCAGGAGGAAACACTACTACTACTACCACTACCACTACCACTACCACTACTACTACTACTAATAATAATAATAACAATAACAACAATAATAAAAATCAAATCTTCAGTTACATACCTGTTTGCTAGAGAAAATGACAAGTCGCTCGTAGGCGAGTCTGACTCTGGCCCTGCGAGTTCACTGGAACTGTCGATGTACTCGTCTGTTGATATGCTGAAGCTGACCGACTTTCCATCGGACCTGGGAAGCTCTTGCCCATGCAGAGGATATTCCAGTCTTTCTGGAGTCGAACCAGGACTTACGGACATGGAATCGACTTCGTCTTCTGGACATTTCCTCCATCCTTCGATAGCGGCCTGGAAGCTCAGGCTGCGACTGCGAGTGAACTGTGAGACATCCTCGCTGGGGTCGTCAGCGTTCTCGATGGCATTCGTGTAGCTCGGCCGCCGGAACCCTGGCGACGAATCGGCATCTGCGCCTGCGACGTCGTCCTGCTTCCGTGTCTGGTCGGCGACACTCCGGGTGCACCCGTGCCGCCGATGACGCGACGAGGTATCTGAGTTGGCGTTGCTCTCGGCCGAGGCCTGGCTCCCGCTGGCATACCTGACGGAGCTCCGGATGAAGTTCAGCCGTCGGTTCTCAGCGTCCGTGCTCTGGGAGCTGAGTTCAATCCCGCTGGTGCTGGAACTGCTGGAGGTGTTGAGGTTCGTGTGTGGTGGTGGGCGGTGGTGCTGCTGCGGGTGTTTGTTGTTGGTGCTGCGGTTGGCTGGGTCTGGGTGGTGGTGGCGGTGGTGGTTGTGGCGTCGACCCTGGTGCAGCGACGGACATGACTGGGAGTGGTGGAAGGGAATGCTGACGTCGCACAGACACGTGGGGCATGACTCCTGGTCAGACGATTTGTACCGGTGGAAGAGGAATTTCATGTTGTGTGCGGGCTTCTTAGATTGTGACAGTGGGCAGTTGCCGTTGATGAAGTCGATGGTCAGAGCATCTGAGGGAGAGCAAAATTATGATTTGTAAATAACGTGGAGTTTGACTAGCATACAAAAATATCACCAACTGACACTGCATAGTTGAGAGTAACTAAAATATATCTATTAATTCGTCAATTAAATAGATTATTATGATTTCAAATAGATGATACAGTTTTGTAGCCAACATGGCATTTAATTCATAATCTCACTAGCTAACATGGTGCATATTCAAAACAAATTGTAAAATACAAAAATGACAAAATGTAAAATACACCAAAAAAAATTCACAAAATAACTATAGCATTGTCCATTACATATTGCACAATAACAGGAAAGATATTAGATGGGATCAATGCAAACTCAGTCGAACTGCTACCTTATCACAACCATCTTCTCATTTGAATTTGTGTACATTTCTAAAAGACTACATTCAAGTGAAGAGTTCAACAGACTTGTGCAAGGTGACATTTTATGTCTACTTCTTTCAGTTATGAACAATTTTGAAGTTCAGGCCCTGATATTATGAAACATTTTGAGTACGATTTCTTGGACAAGCTAAAATTGTATATATGAATTTGTGAACAAAACCTTGAGTTGAGCATGAAATCATACTGAAAATCACGTCATGTTAGTGTAGTGAAATAGCATGTATCTCTCATCTTGTGACGTGGGAAAACCGAAAATATCTCCTTTCCCACATCACTCAATGAGAGATACATGCTATTTCACTAGACACATGAAATATCACTGACCTACGAGAGGTGAGCTGGGCAAGGTGTCCATGTGGGGGAAGTACTGGTATGACGAATCCAGTGACAGCTTCATTGGTTTACCTTTCTGAAAATAGAACCCAGTAAGCAAACTTTAAAATTCTGTAAGACTATAGTTATTTGATTCCCTGGTTTAAGGATTTTTCTGTGATTATTTTGGCTGGGGCGGTTCAAAATATAAATAAAAATATATGTAATTTGATATTTTGGCCAGTCGGTCGGGTCCAATATACAAATAATAATAATTGGAGATTATGAATGGTCGGTTGACAGAAAATAAATATAATTTATCAATATAATTACACCAGTACACGTAAATTGTTTAGATTTGAATGCATGTCAATAGCAGTAATTATTATAAATTACTTTTATTTTACATATATACCAGTCAGTAATCAAATTGTCTTCAATTTTGTGTCCACCATTGCTTGCCAGTCTTTGTCCATGTTCAATTTTGGGTTATACAACCTTTTCCTTCATCATTTATTATTATAATTTTCAAAAGACTTGTGCACTGTCGGCGAAATTTAATAAAAATAATTATCTATATTTTAGAAAATGGAAAAAATCTGGTTGCCAGATCCGTAAACCAGGGAATCAAATAAATATGGCCTAATGTTGAAATACAATGATTGAATGAATTAATTAGTGCTTTACATCGCAGCGGGAATATTTCACCCATATGCAACGAATGAAATAAAATAAAATGATTACTAATATATGACAATTATTATTAAATGTGTTGTTTCTAACATTTAGATTAAACAGGAAAAATCAAAGAAAATATTCTTTAACGTAGGGATGGGAATATCTTGTTAACCTATAGAAGCATTTAGATCAAACAAGAAGTCATAGCAGTCAAAGCAAATTAGTTTATGAGCTGAATTTCAGACTTCTGGGGCTTATTCACCTCGGAACGATAGAAATTGTAACAAGTGGCTATTTTCCACAAAATTTTACCCAGGTATGATACAAGATGCTCCTACTAGTCTTGGCCAGAGGCTTTACTCCTTTGCCTCTGTCAGTAGAGAGTTGGACACAATCCCGCAACTCGGGTTCGAATCACAGGATCGGCACAGTCATCGGTTATTGGTGGGCTCTACAGAGTGAGCCAAATGGGTAACCCCTGCTGGCCGAGACCAGTAGGAGCATCATATCCCACCCGGCTATACAATGAAAGCATCAAACACTGACCAGTGCTCCCAGGGCGGCCTGTCTCTTGACCAGCTTGTTCTGGAGAGTCTCGATCTCCTTGTGGATCTGCTCCTTCAGCAGGTCTGAGGAACTGGAGTACACACTGTCCTTCTTGGGAGAACATGGTGCATGAGAGAGACATAGCATGCAGATATTTACCAGTAGATTGCTTGTGAATTGAGGTGGACCATTAGATTAGATATGTTGCTTGTGAATCGAGATACATGCAGGCATTTTTCTATACAAAAGCTGAAGAAATCAACGCAATTCTCAGTATGAACTCTCAATTTTGACAGCTTGACAGTGTGTTCCATTATGGCAACAGTGATATATGGACGATAAGGTTTTCCAAATTTATTTCAGAGTTAAAAATTCAACTAAAGGATTGGCTATATTTCTAGAAAATGTATGCTGCAAATAGGTTTTTCTCAATAGAAGGAATGACATCCACACAATGACAACACTAGAGCTACACTATGGTATTTCAATGATGAAAGCTCTAATTGATGCTGACTTTAGGGATTTGCCTGGTCTATGATTAAAAGAGAAAATCTCCCTTGGAACAAATTAGCATGTGTTCTGAACTCATTCCGTCTTATCAATAATTAATCCAATTAGAAAAAAATAAGTCCCAATTGACATTTCATGTTCATTATAATTTACTGAGTAACATGTCCATTGAGGAGGACATTTTTAGAATGTTTTCATGTGTCACTGTAAATATGACCTCTCTGATTTCACTTCAAATTGTGTACTGTTTTTACTAACAATGAAGCCATCATGTCAAACATAATTACCTGGTCTTCCATACACTCATTTTCCACATCCTTCTGGACCAGTCTCCATATATCTCGTAGATCCAGCTGTCGAGCCAGTGTTGTGTTTGCTAACTTTTCCTTCAATGAGAAATTATAACATCAATCCAGTATTTTCTTTAGACATTTATCCTTCCCTCAAAATATTAAAATGAATTTCCTAAAATAACTTAATTATGTTGATAAAACAGAAAGATAAACGGTGTGGTAATTCTTGGTTTTCTTATGAAACATATCAATTCTCCTTCCCTAATAATATTAAATGAATTTCATAAAAACAACATTACATTGTATGTTGCGAGAACAGTAAATGGTGTGGTTGTGTTTTGTAACTTAGTCTTGGAAATAAGGCTTTGTGTCTCATCACACTACCAATGGTATAATAATGCGACTATCTTATTAAACTTCATCCATGCCGTTTTCATTGTAACTTCTAATATATTGATAAAATTGATTGATTTGATTGATTGAATTAGTGTTTTACATCACAGCATGAACATTTCACCCATATGCAATGACTACAATGCTAGATGATAACATAGCTTGACAATAAAACAAGCATGAAAATCTTTTAAATTGATTTATTGCTTAACCCTCTCCATGCTGAAGGCAACCAGAGATGTCCTAAAGAGCAGTGACTACGCCAAATCCAGCAGTAAGAGGGTTAATGTCGCTGCAGGAATTTTCACCCATATGCGACAATTCTCTCCATGATGAAGGCAACTGGAGATGCCCTAAAGAGCAGTGCTTGTGCCTAATCCAGCAGGGAGAGGGTTAATATATACCAACGTGTAAAAGATGCAGTCTACCATTATGGACATTCAATGATGACCTTCTCAAATATAAAAATAAATAATCAATATACTCCAACCATTACTGGAGGTTTTAGCAAATTGTATTTGTAAGAAGAAGGACACAATTACTGTTCATGCACGCAACTTCCCCATCCACAACATTTCTTATCCACATATAGAATATCCTAATCATTCTATCAGACTCTATTTTTAAAAACCTCTGTAGACATCCATTTCCAAAGAATGATTGTTTGAGGAACAGTACATTATGATAGACGTCTCCGAAATGCACTCTCAATACAATATATTATATTGCTCTGGGCAAGCATGTACAAAAATATCTTCAAATTAGATCACGTTTGGCCATGACAGATCTTGTCTATGGAGCAAAACTTAATCAATGATCAATGGCACATACTGCAGTTACTGAGGAGGGTTATTCTATCAGGCCTCCTCACACGATGGACTGTGGATAACTCTTGACACGTCTAATTCATTAGACTATGTAAACCAGTGGAGTTGACTGGATGTAGTTTATACTTAAGGGACACACACAAACAGAGCCAATTTATTGGAGGATGATATTACGGTACTTACTGATGATTTCCGACACATTTTCCTTCAAAGTTCACATCACTAGTAAATTCTTTTCACAATGCATAGAGGAAAGCAATTATTTATTATAGGGCAAGTGTTGTCCTTGCAATTTTTGTTTTACATTAAAAATTATTTGTTATAGTTTAATATTACACCACAAAGAAATTTGTTCCCATACTCCATATGTCAATTTACCGGTCAATAAATTACTTTACAGAACGTTACTAAGGCGTTACACCTTGACTCCGCGCCGAAGGAGTATTTATGATATATGACGTCACGACAAATATTCATTACATGAATGGAACTCAAGACAGGTGACGTCACAATACAACTGTCATCATTGTTGCAGGTAGATGTCTTTTGACTTTTACATGGAAGTTAAGACTAGATGAAACCTTTCGGTATAATATAACAAATAGTGCATGTCACTTCGGGCTCTATAGCAGTTTATGGACTGGTCAGTCACAGAGAAACCGCTTCGGTCCATATAACACTTCTCGGTGACTGACCAGTCCATCAACTGCCATAGAGCCCTAGTGCCATGCACTATTTGTTAAGTAGGGATTAAAACCATGGGGGACTAATATTATTGATTTTGGCACTATAACAATTTTATAATATATCAGGCTACTTCCCAGACATCCTCTCTAAATTATTCACTGATACAAACTTAAGGAAAATCTTAAGTAGACTATAGGAAGAGAGGTAGTAGAGGTTAATCACTATATTCAACAGTATTTCAATGATCTAAATGCGATGTGTTTATCCTTTAGGCAAGACCCTTGAGCTTAGTCTTGTACAAGTGAACAAAGGGAGCCATTCATGGAATATTGTAACAGTGCGACAATGGAATGGTATAGTGGAATGAAAAGCACTGCATTAATTTAGCAGTCAAATATTTAATTCAGTTTTGAATGGTCAGAATGGTTACTTTAGATGATACACTACTATCATAAGAACATTTACAGACAAGAAATAGTCGAGCTAATGATCAGTAATCAGAATGCTTTAGTATGATGGCAATGGGTACAACAGGTGTTGGGATCTGTATGATCATAATAGCCATGTCCCAGTCTCTATCTCGACCAGCTAATGATGAACAATCACAACACTTACTTCTAGTTCATTGCTCCTCTGTAATACCTTCACTGAAACACAAATAAAAACACTTTTCACTACCCCATGGACGCTGGCCTGCTCCTCTGGCAGTCAGCCGATCAGTGTTCTGTGTTTTACATATATACAGTACTTATTAAAAACTTAATAAGTAAATTTGTGTTTGATCTATGTAAACTTTTATTATGTATCATTACCACT
>JAUTBT010007498.1:0-25665 GCA_032361225.1 Lepetodrilus schrolli
ATAGATGGCTATATCTGGGGGAATTGCGGGACTATTCGAGTGTGTTTTAGAAGTAAGTATCGAAATAGAAATTGAAAAACATTCCACAGAATCGTTGCCTCACATTACAATTGCATATATGACAATCATTTCTACACTTCTATCTATGGAAATGTAAATTCAGACCCATTCAAAGATGGAAATTATGGAATTTTGCTTAGCAAAGTGAACATTTAGTCCTTTATTAATGCAAAACAAGTGTTTAAAATAATAATTTAAGTGAAAGTTCAATCTGAATCATGTTTATATTCAACATATGCATTGCTTCCCAAGGTCGGTATCAACTTGTCCATCGGAAGTGATAAACAGACCTACTATCCCGACAACATTGCATCAAGTGTCTTAGACTAATATTTGGGAAAAACATTTTCCTGCTATGAAAATAACCTGGCACAGAGACTGACAACTGGGGAGGCTAGGTGGAAAACAAACTGTGTGTGTAAACCATGCTGGGTAGAAAGGTGTAATCTTACGCAGGTAAAATGTGTTGAAATCCTGTCACTCAGCGCTGATCTGCTGGCTTGTATGGTAGTGGTGTCTGGGTGTCTGACTTGGTATAAATATACAGGCGTTTGCATGTGCCATGGATAGGTCATTACAGACTTTAGAGTTTTGTAAATAGATATTGTGCCATCCTAAGGAAAACTGATGAATAGGTAATCTAAATATGTAGTATGTAGGATGAGATAATAATTTTAGCAAATAATTTCAAAATATTACACCAGGGAGATCTTTTAAAACATATGCAAACCGGCTTGAAACCTACACATACAGACAACCACATTCAGGAAATCTGATAAATGTTCCCTATTTTGGTGCCAAGAAGTAGTACAGAAATCGATTGCAGAGTTCTTCTATTGAGTAGTTCCTGTGTTTATATAGATCATTAGCTTGTGTCAAGGTACCAACTCTTACTGGAGCCTCGCTAACAAGAAGAGTTGTCCCTTTGGACGATCGATCAAATTACCCCCAAATAATCAAATCTAATTCTACAAATTTTAAAGGGTGAATACCATGTGACTTAGTGCTTGACCTTCACCTTAATTAGCATGCAGCACGTGCTGGAGGTTTTAAGAGGGGCAGCTGTGAGGGTGACCAGTTCTTAGGAAAATCCAATTAATACCAAATTGTCCCAAGGCTGGACATTGTGAGGAGATGGACAAACCATTACGCAGCAAATGGATTCATTGACACTTCCTGCGAGGTGCCGACTTAGAACATTGTGACAACAGTGGAGGTTATTCATGGTCTTGAAAGGTCATTTCAACATGATCATTGTCCAAAAAGGCTTTTCAAGATCTGAATTTTGATGAAGCACAATTCACTCGTATGTATAATTTGTTCTGGACATTTCATGTGATTGGTGCTCGGACCAACCACTTTTGTAATTAAGCACAATAATTAACAAGCATCTTCAGGCAGACTTTCAAGAGATTACTCCTATTTTCTCTTCTGAACCTTATTAATCGCCGATACACTTCTTATTGAATATTTCTCAAAGGAAAATTTTTCTTTGTGCGTCTCTGTGGTGATGTGGACTGTCTTGTGTCGTTAACACATTGTTGAAACATCAGAACAAGACTTGGACAATACTTCATTACTTCTCATGCTCCTAGTCTTATGATCACGTCTTAATCCATACCACATGATGATGAAAGGCTGGAGGGTACAGATAGCTATTTGTTTTGTCCTACAGATGTACAGTGTTTGTACATTCAAGACACAAATAGTATAAAATAGTTATTTTAAGTCTTGACAATAAAATATTTACTATTGTTATTAAAATTGAAAATTGAACTGTGAATGTACACTATTTAGGATGGACTCAAAGAAATAATCCAACAATGTACTATCAAGCTCATTGTATGTAGTGAATGTTAATGAATCAAGTAAGGAAAAGTGTGATATTAACACATAATTAAAAATATATATTGTAATGAATCCAGTAAGGAAATGTGTGGTATAATAATTAAAATTATTAAAATCAACTATTAAATTATTAAAATTCATAATTAAAATAATATTAATAATGGTAAATTTTCATGTAATATACCATAAAGTCAATCTACCGTACCTACCTTTGGTTGTCCTGCCATTCTATAGCTAATACACTGTCATATCCATTATGTGTATGGCATAGAATAATAGCCTATTTAACTTCCAAAAATGCGATATAGAGAGGTCCTAAATAATGTTGCCACACCCATTTGAAGTAATGCTTGTTGGTAATGGTCATAACCCCCACCACATCTCTGCCCTACATTACCCCCTGCCTGCAGACACTGTACCTACCCATTGTTTTATACCCACTTATTCTCAACCCAGCTTTTAGTGAAGTTAGTATAAACAAAAAGTGAGGTAATACACAACCCTGTGTCAGCCAACACATTTATCACATTAACACATAGCCGTGGGACAATATCGGACATATTTTAGCAATTATTCACAAATGTGCTGCACAATACATGGAATGCTAACATGTCATTGTGGAATTTAACAGACTTAATTGAAATTATGACATTATGTCATCATAGTGGATGATCATCTGTAATACAAAACAATGTTGTGAATACCTCATGCACATGGGAAAGTTCAGTTATTTAATGTGCATTCATTTACAATCATGAGAGTGTAGTGGATAGAGCAGTTGCTAATAGAGTGTACAGGCTTTAACATTAACATGATTTGAAATAATGGTAGTTTTTGCAAGGTTTTATGAGAATTTCTAAGAAAATACAAATGTGGTGAAATAATGTTTATGATGTAATAAAGAATTATGCATTATTTAATGAAAAGAAATCATTGTAAGTCTATTTTAAATAACATCTTATTAAGACAGCATGCAAAAAAACTATTAATACAACTTAGCTTGCAAATAGCATGAATACCAGGCCTTTCAGTATAGCAACTTCAACAAATTCCAATGCATTTCCACCGTAACATTCCAAATCACTACACCTCAATCCTTATCTCAAATATATTAATGATACTGCATAATCTAAATCCACAGAACGGCTGTATGCTTTAGCAATGCAAAAATGAAGTCTCCAAATAGGCCTCACAAACATCATAATGGTTGGTAATACTATGACATTATATAATATATATAAAATTGCATGTAATATTCTACTGATTAATTCTAGAGCCAATTTTAAAACTTTCAAATATATGTTTGTTCATACAGGTAAAATATTCAGATATAAATTGTTGTCTGAAATATACATGAACATAACACATTGACACATGTTAATGAGAGGTTTATGTATACCAGGCAGACTGAACTTCAACATCCTACTTCAAATATACAATAAACTTCACTATTTGACATCTTTCTCAAAATATGACCAGAATTTAAAACTGTTAATTTGTGAGTCATGATGACCTATAGACAGAACTGTGGAGCACTATATACCTGGTTACCATGGTGAATACAGGTAGCAATTACAACTTGATGTCGACAAATTGATTCCAACATTTCGATTCAATTCAAATGGCCCTAACATTCTTGCTGTGTTAATATTTAATACCAATCGGGAGTCATATACCAAATGTACAAATGTACAAATCCATGACATTATTATCCATCAGTTTACCCTTTTTTCTTTCTTCTTGAGAATAAATATAGAAATATCATATTAGTTGTCATTAATGTCATGAACATTATTATTAACATATAGCATTATATAAAATATAAACAGAATAGGAATAATAAAAAAGTGTATTTATATAATTAAATATGTCTTTTGAGAGTGCAAATTAATTTCTTAAAATGCTCTGCTGATTAAAACAAAGCTACATATCTACCTGAAGAGTCCTGCACTACTCTCG
Organism: Lepetodrilus schrolli; assembly: GCA_032361225.1. Classification (NCBI taxonomy): domain Eukaryota; kingdom Metazoa; phylum Mollusca; class Gastropoda; order Lepetellida; family Lepetodrilidae; genus Lepetodrilus; species Lepetodrilus schrolli. The sequence goes on from JAUTBT010007498.1 coordinate 3,868, forward strand.
TGGAGCCCTCAAGGTGCTGTGTCTAGTTTGAACACAGCGTTGCGATCAATATTATACCTAGGGGAAAGTGACAGCCGTGAAGGTCATATCCAGGTTATGATCCAGTTAGATTTCACGTGCAAACTACCAAAGGCTGAGTCATCTTACGAAACAGGCCTCGGACATTGATAAAAATAGCACACACGTAATCAATGAAACATGAATGAACCTCTAGGTGCATGAAAACCGCGTTTCAGACTTTTGTTTGGACATCCAAGTAATGTTCGTAGGATGGAGTATAGCTGAGAATCAATTGTCATATTTATTTGTATTGACAATATCTCAGTTGAAATGCTTAACTTGTTTCCAGGTGTACATATAATGTCCAAGTTGAAATATTTTGTGATTTTGTTTTATGTAGTTTTTTTGTATATAGCACGTGTGTATATATATGTGTGTGTGTGTGTGTGTATGTGTATGCATGCAAGTATGTGTGTGTGTGTGTGTGCATGCATGCATGTGTGTGTGCATGTGTGCGTGTGCATTCACTTCAGTGTGTGCATTCACTATTACCATTTTCTACAGTATTTCCACTGATAAAGCAATGATAAGTAGAAGTATAACCACCAGCCAGTACAGTTACTGAGGGAAGAGAAGATCTACAGCTGGCACTGATAATCACTGAACAATCATCTCATACAGGAACAGTTCTCCATTGATGGGGAGAAAGCTTCCGGTACCGCCAGCCCTAGATGGGGTTTGAAAATGACCTTTGGGTTATCTGATGATAAATAACCATACAAATAGAGGAGCGAGTACCAGGAGAGATAAGTACTTCAATACTGTAAATCCCACACATCTGTGTTTCACAAACTTGTTGACTACTTGTAGATTTTAATGTCTTTAACACTTAATATTCAATTCAATGCATTGCATTTCTAAAAATGGAATAAATTCATACAATATACTTTATATTATTGTGCCATAGTCTTCCATTGAGGAACGATATGTTAATGTGGTGATAGTACACTACATCATTAATACTAGCACACCAGGCCCCGATTTCTCGAATCAAACTTGAGTTTGAGATTTCTCCCATTGACTCAGAGTAAAAACAAACCCAGCTGAGATTTTGTTCAAGTTACAGCACTGAGTTAATGGGAAAAATCAGGACCTGATCTGCATTTCACGAAATGGTCATACTTTCATTAAACGCAGTCCTGGTGTCAACTAGATCAATATGAACAAATAAATTACAGGCTATACATTAGTACCACCAAGACTGAAAGGGTTATGTCCCTTGACCAAGTTGAACATCAATACATATAGATGTTACCTGTGGTATTCAAATTTGGAGCCCATAAATATCTTCATTATTCAAATGTAATTACATTCTAAAATAAACAAGTTGTCAGAAAATAATATATCATGGCACAGGTTGAACTTTGATATTTATATATTGTATACAACACACAGGTGCAACCAACCCATCACCCTGTAATCACCTATCCTAGAGTGAGCAGGGGTTTAACACCATTAATGATGATAATAATAATAATAATAATAATAATAATAATGTATACATTATAGAGCACAGCATTCACTCTTAAAAGCATCAATATGCTTATGGTAGGATGAGAACCTGCAACAATCAAGAATACTGTACAGTATGAATTCAAACATTGCACCCTATACCTATCATGTCTGTGGAACTGATCGTGTAGATACAAGTGAATTCAAATAAATACTGAACATGAAAAAGCACTAACTAATATACACAACCAATAACGAATCTCCTCTACCACTAAAGTGAAAGAAGCACCTTTAAAATCCCCAACAAATCAATGTCCACTGTTTCAATACATCATCTTGTCTGGCTGTAAGCCTGTGTTTGTCTCCACATTCAGCCTAATCCATTCTAGTCTGTAGGTCAAGGTCAGAATCGGGGATTAAACCAAACTGGTCTTACTTTTCATTATTCATCATTTTCTGTTTTAAGAGACGTGTCAATAGAAGCATATACAACACAAAATATAAAACAGTATTTCATCTCGTCTGGCTGTAATAGACACACCTTCATAGCAGGATCCCACTGCACGTGATGGTCATAGTGCTAGGACTCGTAACTTGCTATATGTGTAATGGAATTACGATGCTCATAAAGCTACAATTGTTCTGTTGGACAGGACCTTGATGCAAAATGTTACTACCTCAATGCAAAAGTTCAAATTGTCCTGTCTGTGCATCTGTCTTGTGCTCACGTGTCATCTGTATTTTGTCATGCATATTATTATGTCATATGTCTGTTTTGTGATCATACACAAAATAAATGCCATTATTAAAAATAGAAACAAACTCCTACCTCCTCGCCCTCCGACTGGTATCCCTGGGGGTGGTATGCATCCCTAGCAACCGTCACCGTGTGCCGCCGTGGTACCTGCCGTCGCCCATGGTGACTGACAGGGTTGTCAAACTGATTCTTGGGGTCCATGTACACCAGTTCTCTCTCGATGCTGTTGCGTTCCTCCGGCGGTGCTGACATGGTCGTCTCTGCCCCTGGGGACCGGATGGAGAAGGCGTGGCCCTCTGGGGGAGGGAGGGCTCGCAACTCCACACTTGGGTAGACGTTGGTGTCAGCATTCTCCTTGTCATGTCCACGACGACTTGCTAAGGGAGCTGGAAGGAGATGATGCATAAACTCAACAACAAGCCTAACAGACTGACAAAAGAAATAAGTTACATTATAGGCTGTAATAAAACTTTCCAGATTATTTGTAGCATACATCAAAAGGAACCATGCAAGACAGCCAATACAGCAAAAAAAGAGAAAAATCACCACAAAAAAAATGAAATAAAACATATAAATGATATACATAAACAAGCATATGGTCTCCAAACATTGAAACGTTAGTTTGGAGAAAATGACAATACAGACTACATTAATCATTAATCCCTTCCACATATATCTATCATGACATGCACCTTGTGGAGAAAGAATAAACTCAAGGCATGTACATTTTGAAATATTAGTATTGCTTATGTTTCATGTATTAATGGTAAAAACCAATATTGTCAATTTTCATACCCTTGCACCAAATCATCATAATGTCTGGCAGAATTTTTTTAATACTTACACCAATATGACAGACTAGTTCAAATTCATTCATGGGTAGTCATGGTAACATGCTGATACGTTATTGTAACTCGATAAATATTTGGTTTGAATTAACACCTCAAACCTGAGAATACAAGTTAATTAAACAGAAGGCATAATACATACATAGATCTTTAATTACCAATAACTGACTACTTGACAAACGCATCCAAATCTGTTTGTTGAATCTAATTAGAAAGATAACATCGTTAAATGGCTGATACTAAACAATCTACTGTGACAGCCATTGTACAACTTCACTTATTCTATTAGAAATAAAATGTTAACTGTTTTTTGTTGTTGTTTTATTATCTGAGCAGATAAATGTCAACTTCCTTACAGATATAACACACTGGGTTATCTGTTCCTCACCATGTAACATCTCATCTTCATCATTTAAAATGATAGCTATCAAAGCAAGCATACTTTGTCCACTTCTCTTCAGACCATAACACAGTATATCCTAGTATTCAAGAGGCACCGATAACCATTGGTATGGAACAGAAACCCAGCTAGTATATCAAAGACGGTAAACCATGGTCAGGTCATGCAGGTGTCCAAATGGCCAGTCGTAAATGTTGTCCAAATGTCCATCTCACTGGGAGGAGACATTCCCCCTTAAAGTGGGATTTGATTTAGAAAAATATCCACGCCAATGAAAACTTCTGCCTTGTGTTTCTAGCTAGACCTCTAATAACAGATATGTATGTGGCCATTGGTTAGACTGCCTCTCAAGGCTGGAATGTATGGCTTGGAAGTTTGTGAACATGGTTTTCCACAGCACATACTCCTGTATATCACTAGCTGGGAGGACTTATAACAACTATGTGCTACAGTAAGACTTAGTTGTATTTTCTTAATTCCTCAATACAAATATACTGTCTTCCCTACTGTCAAGCCGTCTAATAAAACCACTGTATTTCTGCACTGACCAATGATGTGTGCGTTCTTCAATATAGATAAATAGAACCCCTTATAGACCCATGCCCCCATTGCTGCAATAGGTATAGTAAAAGTATAAGCTTCCCCACAATGGGAGCAAGAATTCACTAAGTAACTGGAATGTTACTAACCGCCACCCGTGTACTAACTGAGGAAATGTCAGCATAGCTCACCCCCTACACCAAGCTAAGATATACCTCCAGACTTAACCTTCACACAGTCGCCACCAGGCTGGTTGTAATAGGTAGGTAATGTGGCAGGATGTGATGCAGTAGCCAGCCCAGTCCAACCCTGGAACATCAGACTTCTCCACTCACCTAGAGCTAGCATAACCTGGCAGTAATACGCCAATCTGCTCTACCGTGTACCGTAACTCTACCATACATCCAAGGGAGGGAAAGCTAAGGGCAACTCAACAGGTGTGGAAATTAGCATTTATTGAAAATCATCTATTGTGTTATTGTATCGTAGTTCAGAGCTGCATTGACAGGAAGGAAGCATAGCAATACTAACAAAAATGGAATCTGTATGTTGAAAATATCTCAATTATGGACCATTACAAAGTAAATTGATATAAGATGTTATAAGAATAATACAGGTAATTTCATGGGATAATACATGTCACTATTACCAATACAAGTGGAATCCATATGGAAAAGATCTCAAATATGGAAAATTATGAAGCAAATTAACATAGGATATCATCCAAAATACTACAGAGAATTTCATAGCCGTTTTGCCATTTTGTTGATGTATTGAGATCATAGGCAGATTGTCCAGATGCGTGTAATATGCGTACAGCCATTGTAAGACAATCTACAGCCGTGTAAGCACATCAAACAGTTACACCATAGCTGCTGCATGCTCCCTCTTAGAATAGACCTTGTTACCTCTTACAGGTGTTCATACCATTGCTGGAGATATAAACAAGATCATTGCAGTACAGTGGCAAACTAAATAAATATTAGGAATGAATTCGTAATTCTGGCAGGTATGATTGGTTATATGCCCCAACTGCTGCAGTTAACAGTTATAGCAGGTCGTAGCATCATGTAATGCTCTGGTTCCTGTTCCACATAACCACTTCAGAGCTATGATAGTGGAAACTCCATGTATAAGGAGGATAATGATTCTTGCAGTGTTAGCATTGTTCTGTGGAACAAGACCCTGACCAAGTCATAAAATGGCCAAGGAACATTATTATGATAGCCTATAGTGATTTTCTTTGTACAATGCATACTATAGTACAAACACAACCATTTTAATAACCATGACAAGAGCAGAAAATAACTATTACAAAAACATATCTTCATAGGTCATGTTGACATAACAAAGTCACATTGACCTATGCTCATCCTTAGGTCATTGTGAGGTCATTGCAATCAGACTAACGAGATCATTACCCTGATAGAATGTGACACAAGGATAACCAAGGCACTAAATCAGTGTCTTCTAATGCTAGACATAATTTGAAATGTGTTCAACATGTTCATTGTGGCAGTTCATCTTGCAATGCTATTATGTCTTAAAGTGTGCAATAGGATTAAATCAGAATTCAAGTATTATTAATTAATAAAGCCTGCAAGTAAAAAAAACCAATTTATTTCCACATTTTAGCCCCATATAGGATAAATCACAGATGGGCTTAGTATGTAGTCCTGCAAAGGTTAATAAGACTACTAAACTGAGTATGTCTCCATGAACATTGCATAATTCCTTACAATAAAGACAAACTATGTATACTTCCATTCCACAACAATGTCTCTCAAATAAAATGTGAAACAATAATATGCCAGTTAAAAATGAATAATTAACAGAAACAAATGTGAAACAATACAAGAAAAGAAATTTTATTTTATTTTTTAGAATACTTTCTTGGATCCAATCTATTAATATTACTTCAATGCTGATAATTATAATTTAACATGTTTTTGAATTGATTCTTTCACTTAAATCATGATTTGTCAGTTTAGGGCAGGAGGAAACCTGCAACATCCATAGTGGTGAAATTTGCAGTAAACCTGCGAGCACCTGGTGGTATTGACAGACCAATGATGATAACTGCATTGCCACTCTACAGACAGCGCATCCTATCAATATCAATATCACGTCAGAAAGGTAACTTTCGTGAACATTGATGCCGGGCTCCCGGACGGGATTTGAACCCAGGACCTTTGGCTTCTAAATCCAAATGTTCTACTATAGCACTATCACCAATCATTTCACATGTTAAAATGTCAATTTGAAATTAACTATTACTGATTGAATATATATTGATCTATTGCTCTACGTTGCTGCAGGAATATTTCACTCCAAATATCAGAAACATCCAGCATAAAGACAACCTTGATCGGACAAGTATTTGCATACACTGGTTGCCAGATGTTGTTTTGATGATCTATTCCTGGTACTAAATGGATGGCGAAATTGTGCATACAATCTGGTGTTTATTTCTATCAAAGCCAATCAGCACAACCTAACAGGCATAAGTGGTAAATTGATTATCATAGCTCACGTTTTTCAGGATAGAATATTTTTTCTAAATCTCATTCCACTTACAGAGTAAGTTAACACAACTAGGAATAATATTGCACCACTTGAGTTATTGTAGTGTAAGCATATTTTCTGGAATCAAATGGTTTGGTTACTGTGCTTAAAACAGTAACACACAAAGTCATTACTGAGGTGGCGAATACAAACAGTGTTTGTTTCAAGGTAAATAACACTGGTAAAAAAAGACCTGACATGTGTTAATATGGCTACCATGACATGTAAACATGACCTTTGTGGTGTCAATATAACACAGAGGCTTGTAAACATGACAAGTCTCCCTCCAGACTATATAAGTCTGTCTCTAGTATACATACATCATACATACGTCATGTACCTATGCCTAGCACTCATATTTCACAATTGTATGTATTTGGGGTGAGCTAACCTTCATACAAGTGTATACATACTTATATGTGGATACATTTCTTCAACTATATTACATCCTGAGTGTGAATGTGCTTTTTGTGTGCGTATAGGGGGCAAGGGTGTCCATGCAATTGGTACTTCCATCAACCTCTTCCTCTCTACCTGATCATGATACTGTAAACTGTTTGAAAACTGCTTCTATCTGTACATCAACAAACCTCCATATTCCTATTCTTAGTAAAGAGTCACATCTATGAGAGACATCACATCCTACACATCAGTAAGCTCCACAGAAATACCTTCAGCACCAGAGGCGTTTGACGAGGCAATCAGGGAATGTAAAGTAGGGAGATCAGGACATAAATGATTCCAAACAGCTCACTGCACACCTGGAAGTACAGTACTTAGTGTATTTTGCCAATACCTGCCACCTCAGAGCCAATTAGCTTCCAAATATTTCCCTGGTAATGGAAGGGCATAGAAGTACAAACAAATATCTATTTTGCTTTATACCATAACTGCATTACTATGTTTCAAAGTTGCATACATAAAATATCTACATGTAAATTATTGCACAGCTCTTCATTGTTCTGTTAGCATGTATAAGGCATGAGATATCAGACAACATTTACTCCTGTTTAATTATGGCTAATGTAATTCTGATGAAAAAGTCACTAAATACACTTGAATTTTTCAAAGATTGATTACAATGAACAAATTTGTGATCATATATCAGCAACAGAAAGTAGTTTTTATTATGCTTGTTAGTTGTTCTTTAAATTAGTGTTAAATTTATTTTGTTTTTAACTCCACATGCGTAAATTACATCTGAAGAATGTAATTCTGATGAAATAGTCAATAAATAAACTTGAATTTTTCAAAGATTGATTACAATGAACAAATTTGTGATAATATATCAGCAACAGAAAGTAGTTTTTATTATGCTTGTTTGTTGTTCTTTAAATTAGTGTTAACATTTATTTATTTTTTAACTCCACATGCATAAATTACATCTGAAGAACATTAAGATATTTGACATATTTCATTTAATTTCCTCTCTCTTGCACTATTTTTTATTTGAAGATGCTGAAGCTTGTACAACTAGAAAATAAGTCATTCAGGACATAATGTTGATATGAAATGAAACAACATGTTACATCCTATGTAACTATTCCTGTAGAAACAAGAACGTTAGATGTAACCCTAGATGCCACTGTGAAGCATAAGCTTGCAATGCTGCGAATACCTATTGACACAGAACTGTTTACTGCTAATTACATGGTCCAACAACTCTGCACTCTGATGTGCTGTTGCTATTTGTTACCTTTGTCTAATATTAGAGACTTGATACCTCAAACAGAGCTACCGCTAGTTATTGTCTCCATAGAGGAATGGTAAGACTGCGTAGGTATCCAATGTCAAGAACATGTCAAAGTACAACAGTGATAACCAGTCCCTGTTACAATCTTCATGACCTTATCACGGTGAGCCAAGTAGCAGTACATGTCTTGTCCATGATGATTTGGACATCAATCCAAGATTTGTTTTCTAAATAATCAAAATTTTGTACTTTTTCCTTAATTAATTTTACACATTATTATTGAACATTTTGGTTGTGAAATACATGCAGGCAAACATGCATCAATTAAACATTGTTTTTTTTGTATTCGATCATCTCCTGTACAGATCACCACTGGTCATCACTCCACCCTACACACCTAGCATGACCAGCCCCAGGTGTCGAGACACTGAAACAACCCTATTTCCAGTTGGCCGTCACTTCTCTTCTCCTCCATCCATTCACTTACCAGCAGAGATGGCCGCCCGTGCCTCGCATTTCTCCCAGTACAGATTATCATAATCCTCCTCGTCACTATCACTCATGTCGGACTCACGTGGTCACACAACAAGACAGTCACATCACACCGAGGTGTTCATCCCTCTGTACTTTACCATGCCACTGTTGTATCAGGTCTACAGACAGCCACCGCATGTGCGAGCCAGGGTTCAATGTATGTATGTATATGTGTGTGTGTGTGTGTGTGTGTGTGAGTGTGTGTGTGTGTGTGTGTGCATGCATTTTTGGTTGGGTAACCTTGGAGATGTGCCCACAGTGTTTGTATATATCCAGCCGTAATGTGTATTTGGGATTAAGGAAAAGTTTGTTTCTATCTATATTTAAAGTGCACCAGGAACATTGCTGTTAAAAAGAATGCTGCTCTCATGCAGTTGTAGGAATTTCACTTGTTTACTTGTTTTGTCCAGATTGTGCTTTTATCCTGGTCCTGGTTTTGTTCTGTTTTGTTGTTATTTTGTTCTACTTCAGGTTTTGTCTAGCTCACTCTTTCTTTTCTCATGCAATAGTGGTCTTGTTGTATTTGTTGTTTTGTCATACTTGTTTATTTATCCTATTTGTGACATTTTCTGTTTCAGGTTTTTATTCTATCTGTGGATGTTTTAGTTTTATTGTTGTTAAACATTACTTTGTTAAAAAAAGTAACTGTGGAGCTATATTCATATATTTATACAATTACAACATAATAATGATTGTGAGACAATCATGTCTCAATTAATGATATATAAATTTGGCAAATTAATTAATTTAAGGATACAAGGATAACATGCAAATTATGATGAGTAACTAAAAAAAAGTTAGTTCACAAATTGCTTGATAAATATATATATTCAGTGTTGCAGAATGTAGACATGATAATCATAAAATATTAAGAAGAATATTTATAATGCGCCTAACCCATCGTTTTAGCAATGCTCAACCAGAAGTACACCCCTCTTCAGTGTGCAGCCTCAATAATGCCAATGTTCATATATGTGGAATATTTGGCTAGTTCTGGCAACAGGTATTTCATAGAGGAAATCAAATGTCACCATCACGGCAGTATGAGAGGCGTCGCAGTTTTGTGGGAGATACGCTGGCGATGTATCAGACAGGAGGCAGACATTTGGCAGCCACGTCCAGGGATACCTTGATGAGTGTACAGGTAAAGACTCCCACCTGGTCAGACTTACAGGCATGGTGGCACCAGGTGGGGGTGGTAGGTGGTTGAGGGTTAATATTACACCTCTCACCATCTTAGCCAGACCATTCATACCCAGTCAGAGCCTGAGGATATTTAGTCATGAAATCTGAAAATTAAGGCTAATACTTGGAAGTGATAATCACTGATATATCCAAATGTTGCTTTGCTCTTAAAATGTTTAGGCCTTGGGGGACTTGTTCTGAAGTAAACATTAACCCTCTCCCTGCTGGATTAAGCACACACAAAGCTCTAATGGGCATCTCCAGTTGCCTCCATCATGGAGAGAGTTAATCTGCTTGGTATATGAGTTTATTTTCTACCAATAAACATCATTACTACATATACAGTCAGAAGACACTAACAAATGAATTGATGTACATAACATAAATACAAAAAATTACCACAACAACTTTTAAGAATACTTCAAACAATCAATAAAATCACAATACAGAAATGCAATATGTTTTGAAAATATAATCTGTGCATGTCAGAAAAAAATTGTTTTCCTGCCAATTTCTAGCTCTGAGAATAGTAAGGTGCCAAATGGAAATACAGACTTGCTGGGAACTCAAATACATTAATTCTCTCCCCATGAGAACTGCATGTGAACAATTAGACACAGCTCAAAATAGGTAGATATGGTTTTGACTGAAGAGCACAAAACCAAATGATGAACATGTGAGAACATATAGGAGGTTACCATGGCATCAAACTGAACATGTGTGCTGAAAATATTGAGCTTCAGTGCAAAAAGAAATGTGAACTGAAATACCATTTCTCAGCAGCAATTAAATCAATGTGTTTTAAATTATATATGCTTGGTCTATTATATATAACTGATGCATTGCTCTAAACATCTCTTATGTTATACATGTAATAGTAAACATAGATGCCAAGTTGATTATGTAATAAAATACATTTACGATACTAACTGCAGTTGACTTACTATGTGCCCAATGAGTTCTGGTGGTCAGTGTGGTGATCTTAATTACACTCAACAAAATTAATAAAGGGCCATTACTAGAAACCATTTTGGACATATAAATTTAGCTCTATATTATTTTTACAATGAAGAATTTCCAAACATCTACAGGCTCTAGGTACTCTTCAAGTACTTGCAGACACATTGGAAAAATAATGGCACCAGATCTCCAATATTTAATAGAAAAACTTACCCATAAAATATCTGCCGGCATTTAATGTATTTAAAGTAATGTATTTCTAAGTGACTTCCTGGAGGTAGAATGAGAAACCATTTATTGTCTGTACAATAACCACAAATCTTTACAGACAGACAAATATCCAGGATGACAACGGACTAATAATAAAGGTTTTCTAACATTGAGGACAACAGGTAAACTCACCATAGAATGATTCCATATCTTCATACTCATTCTCCTCCTGGTTCTGCTGGTACCACTTGCAGAACAAGTAGTACGATGTCCGCTGTATGTAACTATCTGGCCACTGGCAGTAAGACATTGTCTCAGGCTTGTATCCACAGAATCACGCAATTACAAGACTTAATATGATATCCCTCCAATATCTGACTTCAGAGGTCAGGGGTCAACACAATATGGACAATCAAATAGCGAATGTTAAAATGGATTCAAATCTCATGGCAATAAACACGCAGCATACTTTTGTCTCATCAACACCTGTAGTTAGTTCGCAGAAGTATGAGCTGCCTTTATAGGGAATTCCTTTGAATCCTTTGGTAGGATCCCATTCTAATATGAAACTCAATGTCTAGAAATGCACTTCTATGAATATAATTGGCACACGAGATGTATAGAAATTCCCTGATGTTAGTAGAGGTGTTTGGTTGGGAGTTAGAACAACAGTCAAAGTATTCACTAGTTCTGGAAGACTGCAAGGAATTATGTACATGGAAACATGGACATGCTCATGAAATCCCTGAGAGAGGTAGAAATTGTATTCATTACAACAGTTCCATCAGTCTCCAGAAGCAACTGGAAGTTTACTGTAGATCTCTTGTAGACACAGCACCATTTTAACAATGATCATCCTAGTTCTGTTAACATTTCCTTCTCAGGCAGTGCCTACATACATGCTTTCAAACCCACACTTTTCTGTAAGGATGATAATCCAGTACAAGAAACATGCACATGTGTGTGTGTTCATTGTACAGACTGAAAATGATTCTTCATATAGAATAGGTGAAAAAGGAGTTTCCTTAAGATTCCAGTATCAAGAACATACAGTTGAGATTGCATGACAATGTGTATATCCACTTCCTAGACAGACTGTTCAATTTCATGCAGAACCAGTGCAGTGTTAACAGTTGATCAGTCTTGCTGAAATGTCTTCAGTTTTCACCAACTTCTGAAACATAACACTCTTGACATGCCATAGAGTTTATTATATGGCAATAAGGTTTTCAAGTCTAGAATATGTCCAAGATGTACATCTGCCAGATTGGTTTCCTCTTAGTTCGAGTTCAAGTCTATTAACAGCCAGGTGTGCTAGTGATAAGAGAACAGTCATTGAAGCACCTGGAAATGTCTGGCTGTCGGACGCTATTAGTCTGACAAGCAGGTACTGCACACAGTGGAGTTAGTCAGATTAGAACATCTCAAGGCTGCTCCACCGCCTGAAGTGAAGATCACAAATATGATTGAACTGGAAAAATAGAGACATGTGAAAAAAGCTGAAGAATCCACAACACTGAGTGCTAAGTGAACATTCTGAAAGAAGATAGTCTAAATATACAATTCGCTCAGACTTTGCACAGCTATGGAATTCTCATTCTAGTGCACCTTCTGCAAAATTATGTTTACGCAATTTGTACCTAATTACTAACAGCTGAAACAACGGAAGCACATCTATAAGGCGTGAAATTGTTAATCATCCAAGTAGCTGAGAATCATTGAAGAATTAGTACCTATATCTTGGTACATCTTGCACCATCAGAATGTCCATTTTATGAAGCCCATAGGACTGTTCTCACTATGACCAAAATGACATTGAGATCTCAGATTAATCTCACTGAACATACCATCCTGGCCATGAACATACCATCCTAGCCAAACACCAAAGCCAAGATTCCTAGCAGTCTTGATCAATATCTACTGATCCACAAGGAAAGGGTATAATGAAACCATGTGGTCATTGACAGTAATTCTATACATTGACCATGAATTTCCTAAATTGATATGAAATAGCTCCATCAGACCGACTGACGTTACACGTAGATATGATATATCACCTATTGTCCTACCGGATCCAAAGACGCCATGAACACGAAGAATCAATACTGGTGAAAGTACCAAGGACTAGGTCATATGTGATCCATTACTTACATACACTACACTTCCTAGAACAGCATTGACAACTCTCCCACCTCCACACATGCAGTGAAAACATGTAGAAAATATGTCACTATGACCAACACACCACAATGTTAATGTCTACAAGTATGGAGGAATAGAGAGCTAGTGATTACAATAGCAGTGGGGTACTGGTTAAAATAGTATTCTGTGAAGGGATCTTTGCAGAGCAGAAACAAACTTTAATATTCACTAAGGCTGTGGATGGTGAGGTATAAAACATATGCTTCAGTTTCCTTACATCCTTAGATACAGAATCCTGTAAGTCAGCATCTTCTAATAGCAGGTTCTGTATACATGTAGTATTATACATATATTAGTTCCCAGTGACCAGGGAAATATGACATAGACATTTTATTTTTTTACACATGGCAATGGACTTCTTAATCACATATTTTAATTATTTTCAATTAATTCAAGGATGTATATGATAATATGTATGTATTTCCAAAATAGATCCATATTTTAATAATTTGATTATTCTACATTAATATACTATTTAATCAAAGAAATAATATTCTCACAAATATATCTGTGGCTTTAAAAGTATGACATCACTGGTCTTTATCCCAAGACATCACTGGTCCAAACAACACTTTCTCTTTTATCTGGCCAAGTTCTACTAACTCCACCAGTGTGACAGGATTTGTAAATTTAGCAAATAATATGAGAAATATAAGAATGCATGCATAAGGAATGAACCCTTCCAGTTTGCAGGAATCTAGATATGCATTTGACTTTATGACCCAGTCTATGCAATTCCTTCACAGATGTCTGGGCATCGGCTGTAATGATCGACCAAGCCAACAAATATTGAATAGTTATGCAAATGTCAGTCTGAATTCTCCAGATGCAAAAATTTAACAACCTGAAATTCTTTGCATTGCATCAATCATCACAATCAGCTTTCTCAATTTTTCTGTGATGTATTTATTTATTTATTACAAATATCTGTCAGATCTATGTTTAATGGATATAATTCCTCATTTTCCAGATTTTATCATTAAAAAACCCAGACTACAGTGTCATGGCTAATCCACTTTCCTTAAGAATCAATACACGATACAAAATTAGATGGATAACATTTCGGAACATCATGTCGAAGGGATGGAGGTCAAATGAAGTTCACATGCTTCATATCATCTTAATCCAATTTTTCATTTCATCTTCATTTCGGCTGTCTAGGATGAGATTTTCACACTACAATGCAAATATGGCAATCATCTCTGATGGAGAGCTGCATCCCATTATAACATCCTAGAACTGCATCCCAGAACCACATCCCAACTCGGGCGCTTTATTGACAAACTGGTAAAATTGCAATACCCAATGCCAATGGGGATATCAGCTGGTGTTATATGTTATTTTCTGGATGAAAATAATTGAGATTTATTATACTTACTAAAGTCCATATACATTGCACAAGATTTGATCCCTGAGTTCCTGAAATTTGTTTAATTTCAAACCATTTGTATTGATTGAGGAATGGAGTGTGTGTGTGTGTGTGTGTGTGTGTGTGTGTGTGTGTGTGTGTGTGTGTGCACGTGGGCATGTATGTGCATGTGCCTGCTGACTGATGTGTGCTGGGACCTTAACTAAGTTAGTATAGGTTTATGAAGATCATCATTCATTCCCCTTTATGTGTTTTAAATGTATTACTCAAGATGCATGGTCCCAGATCAATAAGTGGGCAAATCCACATTGAAAAACTAGAAATTTCCAAGTAGGAACATCTTATATCACACCTGACTACATATGCAACATGGAATTGCCCAGGTAAGGTTTTTGTTGTCAAATGCAGATTATTCATATTCTGATTTTATGTTCTGATTAATATGCATTGTCCTTAAATAGAAAGAAATACAAATAATAATAGTTGTGTATCATACAAATATGTACAAAGATAGTAATAAATGAGCACATTACTCAAACCTTAATTTATTCTTCAGTTCAGTATTCATCAGTATTCATCGTGATAATCATACTGGCCAGAATAATAATAGTACCATAAATTCATAATATGCCAAATCCTTGTAAAGTCCACTCATGCTCATAATGTAAAAGCAATACTGACTTCTTTGTGTTCTGCACATTACTATCATCATCATGACATTACCACAATGAAATACTATTGGAATCAGAACCCACTCACACCAACTCTGACCAGATAGGAGTGCCAATAGACCATCTGGACTGGACAGACATGACCAGATAGGAACAACCAATGGACGGACTGTCTGAACTGGACATAAATGGACAGACACGATGGAATGGAAAATATGAGATGGCTTTAATTCTGAGTAACCAACTCAATGGCGGGGATCTCTCAACAGAATCAATACGTGAAATCTGAGAAGTGTCCATTTAGTCAGTTTGATTCACATATCGTCATCACTCATTCTCAATCACAGTTCAATAAACCTCTGTAGCTAAATTTGGACAGAATACTCACTGGAATCATTCATCCATATACTATTTCAAATCTGTACATGAATTGCTAAATGTTACAAACTTCAAATCTAAAATTGAGTGATTTGTTGCTTCATATCGCAACAGGAATCTTTCACCCATACATGATGACAAAATCAAATCTAAAGAAAATCTAATCTAATCTAAAAATTCCTTCACCAATATCTGCTTGGTTGATGTAACCAGAGACTGGGTCGAGGACTTCATGAATATAAACACTGATGAGTCTCACCTCTAGCTATTTGCCCTTCTTGCATGCAACAGAGCCATGCCTGCCAAACTGTGTATACTTTCATAAGAAACTGTAATAGCATTAACTCAAATGAACTTACATCAAAACTCAGTTCTGTTATATCTCCTGATGTCAACGGTGATCTAATTTTCCTACTGAAGACTCAATTTCTACCAGAATAAAAGAATGTATTTCCTCAGAAGTACCAGTGGGATATCTGAGAATCAGTCAAACTGTCTAGCAAGTACACACACCAGTAATTAAAACAAATAAATAATTGAAATAAGCAAGCATAGCCAGCACTGATTTCATGTGCCAAATGCTAAAACATGAATAGAAAAGAATATTACATACAGTCCTAAATCCTTTTCATATCAGTAAAAACAAGTGTCTGCTATATCCTGCTAAGAAATACCTTTTGGTGTCACATTTTGAGATTTTCCTACTAGTCTATGTCTTGATTTCATGTGCCAATGCTAAAATATGAATAAATTAAAAAAATATCACATAAGGTCCAAAATCCTTTTCAGATCAGTATCCTAAAAATACATTTATATTATATGATGGCACAAGTTCATAAATATTTCTTGAAATATTCACAGGAAAAGTTTTTAAGTATTTGTATTGTATTACTATGCTGGACAATTCTGGCCTAAATGTTGATCATGCCCAGACAGAGTCGATGTCCGTTCACTACAACCATGCAGCACATCACCTGTACACAGCTTCCACTTGATGACAGTGCAGGTAGCCTCAACAACCGCAACCCCATCCATGTCATAACTTCACTACCAGCACGGAAGACCACTTCGGACTATGGAAAGATCCACAATATAGTCTCACCCCTCTACCACAGGTATCTCTATAATACAATCTCTACCTTCCACAACCCACCATAAATTGACTATCTCTGCCCCCATCAAGTTCAGCCAGGGCACAAACTGTACAAAACATCTTTAGCCAAAGATGGTCATAGGCCCTAAGCATATGGTGACGATCACAGCAATGGCCTGTCTTGCTTTGTGTAATGTTCCTTCATTTAAAGACCTCCAATTCTTACCATAGGATGCTAGAATTTTACGATGTCATTGAAAGTAGTTTGTACTACTACATTATGCTGGTTAAGCTAATTAATTATAATTGCTTTGCAAAGTCGAGTATTTGGTTTTTCTCCAAGAGGTGTCAGGTTTTACAAGTCAAGCCATCTATTAAGCTATTGTTATCACTTGAGGTGGAGCTGCTGACAATGGTCTATCTGCACCACCATTAATCATGTCAACACCTCTCCTCGCTGCCCGAACTGTCTGACTGTGTGGGGGTGGGTACCATATCGCTATTCAGACATTTCTTGGCATCACATCCTACACCTTGTAATCACTGACCTATAACCATTGTTCAGCTTCATTTGAATCTACCTGTCAATAGCTGAAGCAGCCGATGTTGTTCCAAGACTTTAACATTTACCCATTTTCATTCGTTACCAGAATGACATTCTACATATACCCAACTCTATCAAATTAACATCAACTTCAAATTTTGCGAATATCACACATTTATCTAGAAGAGAAACACAATAAAAATAGAAGAGAAACAGTATATTGAACAGATTAGCAGTTGATAATTTGAAACTCAGACAGAGACAAAACATACAGCACTTACTAATAGACATACAGCCCCATACATTACCATTACCAACTAACAGTTGGATTATGTCCATGCCATAAAGTCTTGTATCTCCCATTATCATTCCTGCTGGTGCCATTTGTCCAGAAGAATTGGGAAAAGCCCCCACTAGTGCCTACTCATAGCCATAACAACATCTCAGACATTCAGACCAGCATGTGTGAATATCAGCACTCAATCAACACAACTACTGCAGTCACACATGGTTTAGATAGAAGTGATGAGAATTTTACATTTAACTGACTGTAGAGCTTTAATTCTTTTGTCCCAACGATGGATGTTGCTTATAACAAAACATACAAATGAGAATAATTTATTTTTCAATAATCTTGGTAGACTTGCATAATATAATTTTATGCAATGTAACACTAATATTATGAGAGTAAGCTAAGAGGAGGGTGGAATGTTCAGTTCCATCACAGCAATTTGCTTATGGTAGGAGGAAAACCTGCAATAACTGATATTCAGCTGGTATATGTGAAGCAATGATGAAAAAGACACAGAATATACACATAATATACCATGCCCAAACTTCACACAGAATTGCAAATTTCCCTAATGACATAGAATCCCAGCACCCATGGGTTAAATTCATAATCAATAGATTTTTGTATTTAATACGATTTTGATCTCAGTACATATTGCTCTGCATACATACTACATCTGGCTCAGACATTCATAAGCTCTTGTATGTAGTCAATATATACACTCAGAGGACGACAATTAGCTCTTTAAGATAAGCAAGCAAGCGAAAAAGAGAAATCTATGTGATCCAATCAATAGTGGTGAATTATTCAGTGTGGCTATATTTGTAACGTGCCGGAAGTGGCGATGTTAGTAGACATGGAATATATACTGGATCTGGGGATCCTTGCAGGAATGTCAACAAACAATTGTTAGTGGGTGTCTTCAAAGATAAACGTGCACGACAATGGCAATTTATTTTCACGAAGATTGTGTATTAGACACCATGTTCTAATTGGTGTGTAAATATTAACAAAGAATAACAAGAATGTATGTACTCTAAGAAATGCTTAAATGTGAATATATATAAAAGTGAGTATATAGGTCATCATCTATTTTGGAATTGGTGTTCTAAAAATAAAGTGTCAAACAGACAAACTGATAAGGATAAACTGATTGGCACTGATAGAACAGTCACCTTGACCAACCACCATAACTATTACTGACGGCTATGAAATACGCCATCTTTTCTCAATGCTTAACAGAACCACATTGTGGAGAATGAAATGAAATGGGTTTGAACACTGAATCATTAGCATAGTAGTCTGACAACTTTTACATAGCATCAACACACTTAATCATCAATCACTACTAATGTCTATGCAGTCATATCAACCATACCGATTGTTGCAGCAAAGTAAAGTATATAGATTCTAAATGTACATTTAACATACATTATCTGTCTGGAAGACAGTATCAATATCCATTATTAACAATAACCAGTCCACACATGGGCCCTGATAAGTGAGTTCACACATAGCGCTTGGGATTATTGCAATTATTATTTCTAGGCTGTCAAATCCACTGGGCTCTGTTTTGGCCGTTACTGGATCAAGTGCAATCTGGGTCTTCCATTTATCTAGGGGGCAGAAATCAATGGTGACAGAGCTGTGATGTGGTGTGTAACTACTGGCAGAATTAATATGTCTGATCATTGACCATCGGCGCCAACGGAGAATCATACCATCATCACAGGCTCCTCCAGGAATCAGCCACCAATGACAGCCATGATTCCACTGTACCATTGTACACTTATTTACCGATTAGACTTAATCATAAGTCCTACACGTATTCTTGTGCAGAAATTCAGATTTATCTTTTAACATTAACATATCTATATTTCATGCAGTTCATACTTTTTAAAGAAAATTCAATCATTTTTATTATTCCATGTCTGATAATACTACACAAATGTATTCATGTCCTGAAATATTACTGTCTCTATACTTGTACATATTTCCATAGTATTGCTGTATGTATGTATATCTTACTGTCCTGTTGTCTTATTGCTGTAAATAGTTCTTTATTACTTTATGATATATATGTACATTATTTGTGTAAATACACAGGAGCGGATTTAGTAAGTTGGACAACTTTTTTTCAATCCATTTCTGATGAATAAAATATGTTTAAATCAAATCAAATAAGCCTCAGAAGGTGAAAGAAAATCATTTATTATATCAATTCTTGTGATTGGCATTAGTTTTATGTGAAAAGAGCTACTGAAAAGATTTGCCCTATAAAATATATATCAGTTCTACTGATTGGTAACATTTATGTGAAAAGAGCCAGTGCAAATATTTAAAAGTGAAATCTTGATGTGTTTAAGTGTTCATAGTGGATATGTTAAATAGGACTATTTGGATAAGAATACAGTCTGTGATATAGACTAGTGCACCTATATGTCAGATAAATTATACTTTAATGAGTGACCTCAAAGTTCAGAATATCTAAACATTTGCAAAGAAATAGTCTATTGAATGAAATAAAGCAAGAAGATGTCATTTGGAAGTAAAAATATTCCACTTCTGAGAACCTACATAGATACAGTACAGTGCATTCTGGTCACGTAAAAACTGACGTCAACTTAATAAAAACAAATTCAGTTCATCGATCTTCATCCATTGCCATTAAAACCATAATTCCAGAGGTCAAAAGTGCGTTGAGAAATCGGATGACATTTAATCCCCACCAGTAATTACTGTTTCATGTCCATCCCAAGGGCAATTCTTCTCTTTCTTAGTGGCCCTGAATCAGGATATGAAGATGAGGTCAAGGTTTGATCACTCGGCTAATTCCAGGACTGGCATGGATGTCGTGACTACAAAGTGTCCCTGGCTGGCATGAAGCTCACTAAAGGAAGTAATGAAATGATGACAAGGCATCATGAATCCTGATCTGGAACTCTAGATGGCTGCACAGCAAACATGCCATCCTAGACACTCCACACAAAGATACCATGCCCTAGGCTCTGTATATGAAACCTATCTGAAAATACCATTGATCTTGCAATGCCATGTTGGCCTACTCTATCCTGGTAGGTATGATAAATATACATGTTCATATATTACAATACATGTATACACTACATTGATCTTGTAATTCTATTCCATCTTGGCATAATATACATAGTAAGCAGAATATAAAATGCATGTATTGTAGAAACATACATATTATAGTGTTACAATACAGGCAAATCAATCTGGCAGGGCATCTTAATGGCATAAAGTATAATTGATGACTTTGTAACAAAATATCACACACATAGATAAAATAGCTTTTCTCACCTGATATTGTAGAGAAAATATGAAATGGATTAAGATATTTTAAGAAATGTGGCCACAGCAACATGGTAACTAACACCTTTCGAGATGAAATGAGAAATTATCAAGTCATGTAGTTAGCTGCATAATATTTAATATGCACAGATATTCATAAACCTGATATATGCTCACTAAATACTTCCTTCAAAGTTTTCATTTCCTGTTCATGTGACAATCTGTCCATCAACAAAATGCATGGAGAACTGTGACTAAGAATTTAACATATATAATATACAATATGTAATATATAATATATAGTACAAGGCTACCATGTGTCCATAGAAGTAAAAGCTCTATGTACTCTTCTATGAAAGGACACTTGTACATATATCTCTACCACAGTTAAAATATAGAATTACCATTAACTGACCTATAAATGTTCATATTAAATTATTAGTATAAAAATATACCATCTCTGCACAATGTTCATAGTCAGCCAGACCAGAACACTGTCATTGTAAATATAGTGTACATGTGTAACCGAGGATCATGCCAATCCTGGGATTTGAACCAGAGTCCAACGCTCTACCGACTGAACAAAAGAGGTAACCAACCACTGCTGGCTAAGACCAGTAGAAGGATGTTATATCAAACCCAGTTATATTTGAAAGTAGTAGTAGTAGTAGTAGTAGTAGTAGTAGTAGTAGTAGTAGTAGTAGTAGTAGTAGTAGTAGTAGTAGTAGTA